>JAHBCN010006479.1:10000-48683 GCA_019359885.1 Listronotus oregonensis
CTAACGTACCGTGTATGTCTGTAGTAAAATATTGAGAACTTTATTATCGCATGATTTAAAGATTTTAAGGTTTGGAGAGAAAAACAGTAAGAAATAACTTGCAGTACATATAGCCAAAAATGCAATTAAAATACCCACATAGTAATATCATACCTACTAAATGGGACCAATAAAATTGTTTTCTAGGTATGTCATAAAACTAACTGTACATACAAAGTCGCTTAAGAAATCACAAGACATTCTTCGGAATTAAAGTAAAACCACGGCAGCCGTATGTAAGTAAATTAAAATCTGGTTTTGTTTAATAGCTTTGCTCCATACCAAAATCTCATAAAAATAAAAACTTAAAAGTTCACAACCGGTCAATCGCCTTCTAATAAACAAAACCTTATTATAAATCACAACCATTAATGTTTTAATATTGAAAATTATTTTGAAGCGTTAACAACGCATTTGGTTTAAAACTGGTCGTGGTGAGCAATTAAAAATATTTGACTTAATTTTGTTACCATCAGGTCTCCGAATGTGTTTCCTATACTTTATTTTAAATGATCTTGCGTAACACTAAAGCTTTTCTATGTATTTAAAATTTATTATTTGAAAACTCTTTGCTGACTAACGTATTTTTGAAAGTAAAAATCGGGAAATTTATGTTTGTTCATCTCTTCTTAAATAAAAAATTGTCAAAAAATGTGCATGTGTAAATTGGGCCCCATTTATGTTTTAACGTTATTTATCCCCTTTTATTAAATTAGGCTACGTAAATTTAGTTATGAACCAGATGTGTGAAGTACCTTCCGGTATGTTTTTGAATTTACCCATTACCCTTAGATTTTGCCCCAGCAACCCTTAGCCCCCCCCAAAGGTCAAAATTTTATTCATTTAGAAAAGATATAATAAATATTTGACAATACGTTTTTGGTGTGCCACTTAGAATAGTTGTAATAAATATCGAATAATACGTTGTTTGGTGTACTAAAAACGTTCGATATTTATTTTAATTCTTCAAATAAAATAAAATTTTAGCCCTTTGGATGGTTGCTGGGTGATGCTGGGGGTTGCTGTGGATTGCTAGGGTTAAATTCAAGGGTTATGGGTAAATTCCAACTTTATATTCGTTTTTAGCACGCCAAAAAACGTATTGTCAGATATTTATAATATCTTCTCCAAATGAATAAAATATTGATGCTTGGGGGGGGGGGCTGATGCGTTGCTGGGGCAAAATCTAAGGGTGATGGGTAAATTCTAACTTCATATTCGTTTTTAACACGCTAAAGAACGTATTGTCAGATATGTATTATATATTTTTCAAATGAATAAAATTTTGACCCTTTGGGATGGGGATGCTGAGGGGTTTCTGGGGAAAATCTAAGGTGATTTTGGGATGGGGCAAAATCTAAGAGTGATAGGTAAATTCTGACTTCATATTCGTTTTTAGCACGCCAAAAAACGTATTGTCAGATATTTATTATATCTTTTCAAAAGAATAAAATTTTGTCCCTTCGGGGGGGTCCTGTTGGATTGCTGGGGCAAAATCTATGGGTGATGGGTAAATTCTGACTTCGGATTCGTTTTTAGCACACCAAAAAACATATGAGAAGGTACTTCACATATCTGGTTCAGAACTTTTTTTTTGTGTGCCTGTGTTATTTAACAAATACTATTTAGCACTTTTATTAAAATACATTTCTTGGAAAAACGTCTACAAAATTCCACCAGAAATACGAATGATAGACGAATACACTACAGGATAGCCAAACGAAGCCAGCTGTTTTTTCCAAGTTATCAAAAGGAAAAGTCAATATAAAACTTTTACTGACGCGAGCCTATATCTTTTTGAAATTTTGTGAGATTATGTGGGACCCAACGAAAACAAACCTTTTTCATGGCTAAATAATCATGCAATATTTTTTTATGCTGGTCGAACTAATCCTAAAGTTGCTTATACAATACGTCACATGACAATCTTGCGTCATAGGTTTTTCACAGCATCAATGTTTTCTGACACAACAAATGGTTTTGGACGAACTGCACGAATTCCTTTGGTAAGCGAACGGCGACCACGATTAGATTCGTCTTCCGGCGTTGAGGCTTAAGCCCCAAAAGGGGAAGTAAGTTATCGACGCACCCCTGTCGTAAGTCGTATTAAACTATTGCAGGAACATTTACGATTTAATTCCATTTTTTGGCCGAGACTATTTTTAAATAACTATAAACAACACAAAGAGAGCGTAAATAACAAAATGTTTCTTAGAAAGCTATTGTCAAAAATGTCAAATTTTCTAGTGGAAGCGTCTGATGGCACCTGACAAGAAAAGAATTATATGCGTTTTTTAAGAACAAATTTTTCATATACCGGGTTAGTAAAAAGTACTGCAACTTTTAAATATCTTTACAACCAGTTAAGCTGCAATTACGAAATTAGGTATTTTGGGTCTGCCGAATTAAACAGTGATATCGGCCCTTTGGCCAGATTTTCCAGTTTTGCGCAACAGGTAATGTTTTTGTTATCCAAAATGGAATTTTCTATTTATTTTAATAGCATTTAATTGAGCGTGCCAATTTTATTAAAATCCCAAATTTTCAAAATTATATCTTTACTTGTTACTAAAATATCACAACACCGCCAACAATAGTACTGCAATACTTAAATATTTTTAAAACCGCTAAAGCTGCGACTACAAAATTTGGTATCTGGCGATTCCTGGATATTCTGAATTAAACGATAATATTGGCAATGTTGCCAGATTTTATAGTTTTGCGCTATACGTAATCATTTTGTTATCTCAAATAGAATGTTCTACTTATTTTGATTGCAATAAAATAATTAGACGGGCCAAATTCAGTAACATCCCAAATTTTAAAAATTCTATCTCAACTAGTTGCTAAGATACTAAAACATCGCATTTTTAGTAAAAAGTACCGCAACACTTAAATAGCTTTAAAATCGTTAAAGCTGCGTTTACAAAATTTGGTATTGAAAGGTTTTTTGGCAAGTGGAACTAAACAATAATATCTGCACTGTTGCCAGATTTTCCACTTTTGTCTTAGACGTAATCTTTCTGTCTTAAGTGGAATGTCTCATACCTAAAAACCCCCAGTTACCAAATTGTATAATTGCAGTTCAAGCGGTTTTTAAATATTTAAGCGGTACTTTTTAATGAATATGCGGTTTTGTTATATCTTAGCAACTAGTAGAGATAGAATTTATAAAATTTCGGGTCTTAATAGTTTTGGCACGCCCAAAAATCTCTCAGATACCAAATTTTGTTATCGCAGCTTTAGCGGTTTTAGAGATATTTAAAAGTTGCAGTACTTGTTACTAACCAACTATATGAAAAATCTATTCGTGAAAAATGCGTATAACTCTTTTGTTGTCAGGTGCAATCTGACGTTCCTAATATAAAACTTTAACAAAATAAAAACTACTTTGCTGAAGCCGAACTCAAAAAAAAATTGGAGGACCTTAATTAGTTTTCTATCTACCTCTGATTACGTTTTTGTTCAATACCTCAATAATACACCCCTTCATTTCTGAGATAAAGGTGAATTTGTCTACTTTTCAGTTTTTTAATTTTAACTCAAACTCTATGCATTTTTTTTGCAAAATAAAATTTTCTATCGAAATGTCATTATCTAAAGCCCAAAACTATTTTTGTGCCAAAAATATATTTAAAACACCAAGCAAAAAAAAAAGAAAAAAATGCATTTTTTTATTTTTTCAAATCTTGCCCCATAACTTTTTTTTGCGTAAATTTATGTATAAGTGTGTATTGCTTTACAATAGAAATAATCTATATAAATATCATCTTCTTTAAAACGGTTTTTTGGTAGAAGTCTTTAGGATTTGTAGTAACCGAGATATGATTTTTCAAAGTTAGCTACTTTAATTTATTTTTTTCTTAATCTTTGTCCTGTCCATTTTGGCATAAAATAAAAGAGGAAGCTTATTTTACGGACTTTAAAACGGTGCGTGATAAAGGTGTGCAGGATTAATGTTACCGTTTTTTCATAAATTTTGAAATTTTATCAATTAATTGCTTTTTTTTAGTTTTGCCCCCATTTTATTGTTATGCCAAGTATTTTTTGAAAGAAATACTTTTTATTAATATTAGGGTATCATTATTTCATAAAAAAAAACTTAAACAGGATTGGAAAATAGAAATTAAATTAAATCCTCTTTCATAGAAAATTTTCTACTAATTATTTGATTCACTAACTGAACTTTTTATATTTACATATTAAAATATCAAAATTATTTCATAAATTTTTAGTATTAGTATTAAAATCTTTGTCAGCATCTTCCTGCACATCTTTGGCAATTTAGTTACATCAGCGTTTTCACAATTGACTCTTATCCTTGCATCCTTTGGTACATCCACAGGCTTTTTTAAGCAAACCTTGCGGCGCAAAAAATTTAAGGATAAAAATTGGTATAAGTCCATGTTTTAAAGTTTTCCAACCCTACTTAAGAGTAGCCAGTTTTGAAATGTCATATTTCTGTTACTATTACTTCTACATACTTTAACCGGGCACCATTTTAAAATTTATAAAGAAAGTTTTCCTTTTCATGCTATATTGTATATACCTAAATCCCCAAAGAAAATATTTTATTGGTCAAAGTTTAATGAAAAGAATTAGTAAAAATTTAGAAGATAACGATGAGAGCGGCTATCTTTGAAAAATCATATCCCAGTTACTACACTGTCTAAAAACATTTACCAAAAGAACCAAAAAAAAAACAATTTGGTGATTAAAATATTTATGGCAAAACTAATACAACATACTTTATCCTCATTATAATACTTTAACTAACTATCAGTGTAGAGTTTACTTGCAGAATCGATTGATAATTATAAGTATGCCATATGGCAAATCTTCTTTCGAACAATTAGCTATTACTTAAATTTGTATGACCTGCCAATCAAAATTGCTAAATAATTGGTGTTTAAAGCTATCTTATGCTAAGAGGTCATATTATATTCCTATGGTACCGGTTCGCTTACTGTTTTTTTTTTTTGACAATGTACCTATTACTTATAACTTTTTACTTTAATGACAGTTTATTTATAAATAAACAGATGGTCAGATCAAATCTAATAATAAAAAAATATTACAAACAGTAAGTTTGCCGATGCTACAAATTTTAGTGTAAATTATTGTTGATACAAAAGTCTGAGAAATTTTAGTACAATAAAAGTAGTTAAAATTAAATTAAATGAGCAATACAATATAAAGTAAGATATAATTTTTAAGCATCTTTTATAGGGTTGTGATTTGGATTTAGATTCGGCAATCACTCCGTTTACTGTGCTAGCAAAGTTTCTTTATCCATTTACCAAGATTTTTTTTTCATCTAGATACTTCCCTTAATTTCCGCGGCGTCATGGGGTGGCGCTTTGTTTTTCTGGATCCACACAGGATAAGATTGCAATATTCCTCTAAGAATGCAAAGTAGTCAAAACGGAAATAATTTTTATATACGATCTGCTAGTGGTTCTCAAAATAAATATGGTTGTCTTAAGCCGGTCCCAGACACTACGTGTATTCGGCGAACATTCGGTATTCGAGCTTATTCGCGTAGCGTGTGGGAGCCCTACCTTCGACGAAGATTCGTACTTCGTCATTTTCCAGGAGGCTGTCGGTAAACTGGCACGAATGAAAGAAGCTCGTAGTACGGCGAAGTGCCGCGTAGTTAACTTCGGCATCGCTCCCAGACGCTACGGCTTTGTTTATATGTTTTTTGCTTTAGCGCACCCCTCAGTTTGTTGTGTATTGCATTGGTGGCGGGTTGATTTGGTTTTTTATTTGCTGAAATGGAATGGAGCAACGAGTTAACGTTAGAGTTTATACAATTATATGAAAACGAACCTGCAATTTGGAACCCACAGATTCCAGAACATAAGAATAGAAATAAAGTGACTGATGCCTGGAATAATATTAAAACAAAGTTTTGCGTGGAGTGCTCGGTTGTAGAATTGAAAAAAAGAAAGACTCTTTGATGGCAATGTTTCGCCAGTTATTTAATAAAGTCAAAACGTCGTGACGTTATTGAGAAAAATTTAATTTAATGCTCAGAAAGTAGTACGTCAACTACCTTATGTTAAATAGAACACCCTGTATATTATAATAGATTTAGATTATGTGGAAAAATCTAACCTCATTTTATGTATAATATCCTGTGCCTAAGTTAAATAGCTTCTGATTTATTCTTAATATTCAAAAATAGACACAACTTTTAAATTAGGAGCTTAAATGCCCTCAGGCGGCTGTTTATTTTCCACGTAGCGTTATGACAATTTTTTTTTAGTTTATTTAGAGTTTCTTTTATCATTCTATTAAGTAACAGCAGTGCAGCTAATGACATTTTTTCCGTAGCAAGGTCTTAGTAGACTATTTTAATTTCTTCTATTCAAAGACAACATCCACCATCTTCTTCTTTTCCGTTTTTTTTTTCTATTTTGTAATAATAAAACACTGCTTAAAATCAAACAACTAGCAGCGACAACCATCTGCTCTTCATCACTGTCCATTTTGAACTGCAACGCCACGCCACTGAAAATCAAGACTTCGGCTTCTCTACTACGGGAAATATTTATCACTGGACGCATTTTTCAAATAAAGTAGCGTGTGGGAGGGTGGCCGAAGGTGTAGTGAAAGTTCGAATATTCGCACATTCGCCGAACATTCGCCAAATGCACGTAGTGTCTGGGACCGGCTTTATACGCTTATTCACAATGTATATCGAAACGTACACCTTTAAAAGATATTGGGTATGAGTTTCCACAGACCAGTGTGAATTTTTGGATTACCAGTTTCAACAATTTTGTTTGTTAACTTTGTCAATGACCAAAAATTGCTTTAAATATTGCATAAATCGCCATTATCTCACATCTATGATCCAGATCGTTACCTAATAACTCTTGAATAAATTGGCACAGAGCAAGAGGCACCAAAAGTTGTAAAGGAACAACAGAGCTTCAGTCGCAGGCTAAGACTTTTGGCTTTGGAATGCTTTAGTTTAACTAAAGCAATTCAAATCAGGGGTTTTAAAAGCATAGAAATGTAGTCGGAACGTACAGTGTATAGTTAAATAGGAGGTTTTGGGCTCCTTTCTTGCCGTTTCCGTTGGGTGTTGCCGTTAACTTGAGCATTGATGCAATCGACTGCCATGACACAGACACAAATTTCTTTGGCATCAGGTAATCTCAGTGATGGACGATCTCGTTTTTGTTTGGGTATATATGATGGCCGATCAGTAGTAGAGAGAAGACGTGGTGAAAGACGTATACACAATTTGATATGAAGACACATCATTACACTGTGGGTGTAATGGCATGGACTGCCATTGGATATGCTAGTTGGTTAGCAGCAGTCTTTATTGGATGTAACATGACGGTCCTTAGGTACATTCAGAAAGTAGCGGAACCACATGTCTTTCCACATCTTAAGACGATCAAAAACCAAATTTTTCAACACGACAACCACGCCACGCCAAAACACTTGTTGCGCGAGTAACTGTAGAGTTCAGTGATCAACAACACAATAACTGCTTACCACGGTCCCCATGATTGCCTTATTTTTTTCCGAATAAATATGTCAAAATTGGGGGTCAAACAGCAAAAAAAAAACGAGAAAAACCCAAAAAACCGATACGGTACATTTACTGGCAGAAACCTGCTACAACGGAATGTTTGGACTACGACTATAAAAACTATTAATGTATGTATGTACACACCGAAAAAACAAACATCAGCAAACAAACGTTTTTCTTTAGTGTAGACAGTAAAAACGCGAACAAACATTTTTTTGTTCTTGTGAATACATGTTCAAGTAGACGTCAGGTATGTACACACCGAGGAAACAAACAAGAACAAACAGCAGCGAACAAACGTTTTTCTTCAGGTATATACACACCTAAAAAACAAACAAGAACAAACATCAGCGAACAAACGTTTTTCTTTAGTGTAGACAGTAAACACGCGAACAAACGTTTGTTTGTTCTTGTTCATACATGTTCGAGTAGATGTCGGTACATCAAAATGTATGTACACACCGAAAATAGAAACAAGAACAAACATCAGCGAACAAACGTTTTTCTTTAGGTATGTACACACCGAAAAAGCAAACAAGAACAAACATCGGCGAACAAACGTGTTTCTTTAGTGTAGACAGTAAAAACGCGAACAAACGTTTGTTTTTGTTCATACATGTTCGAGTAGACGTCGATACATTAAAATTTATGTACACACCGAAAATACAAACAAGAACAATCATCAGCGAACAAACGTTTTTCTTCAGTGTAAACAGTTAAAACGGCGAACAAACGTTTGTTTGTTCTTGTTCGCACATGTTCCAGTGGACGTCGGAACATCAAAGAGAATTTTTGTTTTTATGGTCATCCATAACTATTTCCACAAGTCGAACAAGAGTAAACAAACATTTGGTTGCGCTATGTAGACAGAAAAAGCAAACAATAAACAAAAAACACATACAAAGAAGAAAGTGAACAAGAACGAATGTTTGTTTTTGTTTGTTTTTTCGGTGTGTACATACCTAAAGAGAAATACATTTTGTTCGTCGTCATGCTATGTAGACAAAATAATGCGAACAATAAACAAAGAACACATACAAACAAGGTGAACAAGAACGAATGTTTGTTCTTGTTTATTTTTTCGGTGTGTACATACCTTTCAGTGTAGACAGTTAAAACAGCGAACAAACGTTTGTTTGTTCTTGTTTACACATGTTCCAGTGGACGTCTGTACATCAAAGAGAATTTTTGTTTTAATGGTCATCCATAACTATTCCAACTAGTCGAACAAGAGTAAACAAACATTTGGTTGCGCTATGTAGACAGAAAAAGCGAACAATAAACAAAAAACACATACAAAGAAAGTGATCAAGAACGAATGTTTGTTTTTGTTTGTTTTTTCGGTGTGTACATACCTAAAGAGAAATAAATTTTGTTCGTCGTCATCCATAACTTTTCCAACTGGTCAAACGAGAGTGAACAAATATTTGATTGCGCTATGTAGACAAAATAACGCGAACAATAAACAAAGAACACATACAAACAAGGTGAACAAGAACGAATGTTTGTTTTTTCGGTGTGTACATACTTTAAGAGATACAAAAAAATTTCATAAAACAAAAAATAAAGTTTGTCAAATTATCTATCTAAAAAGTTAAATAAATATTTTTAATAAGATAAATAATCAAGGAAATATTAACGAAAATATAATTTTGACAAAAAATTTCGGTCTAAAATAGGATTTTTTTTTTAATAATTATTGTGATTTTTGTTTTTTTTATATTATATAAAGAATTTTTTAATGCCAACAAAATATGATTCTAAAATACATTACACTAATAACTGATCCAATTCTAACCCTATGTTATTCTTTACACGCACGCAATCCCTTATAGCCTCGAGAAAGCCTAATTTTACATGTTTTACTGACTGTCAAGATTTAAATTAGAAATTACAATTAATACACCAAAACGTAATCGAAACAAGGAGTGGTTTTATTACTCTTTCGTGTTTACGTAGAGCTCTTAGAATATATTTTAAGCAACGAATAGGTTCATATTTCTTGCTCAGTAGAAAACAAAATCAAATTTATTACTCTGATTTAGTATCTCTCCAATATAGGCTCGGTTACATATTCCAGTAAAAGTATGTAAATGAGATATTTTTCTGCCATGCATGTGGAGGTCTCGCTTTTCGTAAATTAAAGGGGATATTTTCCATAAAAGCCTAAGAAATAGTTTGAAATGAAGTAGTTAAGTAGTACTGGGATTTTTATTATTATAGCTTTTAATTTTCTAGAAAATATATTTTGATGGTTTAAATTATTATACATTTTCGCTGCGAATGTAATTTTTGACAAACAGGCAGATCTTGTTGTTTGGAAGTAATTTTTAACATATAGTTTGACGCATACCATTTTTGATAGAGGGTTTTATAAAACAATTTTAATTTGAAATTTAAAACTTTGAATTAATCTTTAACTTAATCTGTTAAATTATATGAACTTTATATAATTGTTAGCAAATATGTAATAAAATTCGTTACACATGTACTTTGTGGGTAATGTTTAATTAGAGTTCTGTAACCAATCAGAATGCCTTTATTTTCTTTATTTACTTTTAAATCAAACAAAAACTGGGGTATTGCCTAGGAACCCTTTCAATCCTAGAAAGTGATTCTGTTTATTGCCATAATAGTTTAATAAATGAAGAGACAAAGCTGTAAATAAATCTATACAGATTTCCCTTGTGGCGCAATTCTTAGGTCTTCGGGAATGCTTTCGAGCGAAAAAAAGGTTATCAACATTAACAGGTGGGAAAGGGCTGAAAATAGCCCCTCAAGGCCCGAAAAATGAGTTTCCCACTAATATCTGCCAAAATATGCTAATTGGAAAATTTTTGTTTTGACAAAAATTAAATATTGCTATGAAATTGACAAAAATGGTCCCTATAAATTTTTTCGAAAAATCGATAGTTTTTAAGATAACGGACCCAAAAGTCCCCTCATTTTAGCTGCCGCTTTACCGCTAGAATGCCGCTATCTTTATGGATTCACTTATAAGCGGGCGGACGAATTGTTCCATTACTCGAGCAATAATGTACATTTTTTAATCAACATTTTTTTAACAAACTTCATCGGAATGTGAAAACCCGTACCTATCATTGCATATTAGTTTGTGTCCATTCTGATTTTCCTAGAATATTGAAAAAAGCGGTCAAAGTATGTCTTCCAATTTATGCTAGATTCGGTATAGGGGTTTTAAGGGAGTCTGTTCACGAATTTCGGGTCGGATTTTTAAAACCTAAAATGGAGGATCCAATGTGGCGGAATAATGTTTAAAAATCTCGCCTCTATTAAACTTCCAATAATCTCTAATAACGTAGCTATTTTAATTAAGTTTTTAGTGTTTCCATGCACAAATCTCTAAAACTACTAGCCTTAAACTACATAGTATTAGGAATCGTTAAAAAGGATATAAAAATATCCTTAAAATGAAATATAACCTGACCACGTTTTTCATTTAATATTTAAGGAGTTGTGTCATCCCTTTATAACGGGTCTCAAGAATTAGAGTAAAGTTATGAATTTCCACTCTTCATTGTTTTCGGTCTTCCCAGAGATTGTCTGCTATGTCTCTTTCTCTAATTTCCCTGTTTATCCCCTATATCCAACTTCTTCTTGGTCTTCTTCTTCGCCGACCCTCGGGGCTCCATTTAAGTACTTGCTTGGAAAGTCTTTCTTCAGAAATTCTTTGGACGTGTCCATACCACTTTAGTTGTTTGAGTTTTATTTCGTTCACGATGTCATGTGTTACGCCCATTATTTCTTTGATTCTGTCATTGGTGACTCTCTCCATTCTGGATTTGCCTGCAAATCGTCTCCAATAATCCATTACCGTAACTTTCAGTTGTCTCTCAGTTACCACCAAACTGCCGTATTTTATAATACTTTTAATTGTTGTGTTATATATTCTTTGTTTGTTGATTTTTGAAATATTTTTGTCCCAAAGTATGCCATTTATCTGAGCTACGGCCCTTTTTTTCTGTATGTTACGTTCATCTAATTGCTGTATCCAGGGTTCCGTCGTTAGTTATTTTCATACCCAGGTATGAGTAGCTTTTACACTGTTTAATATGTTGTCCGTCGTTTAGAATTAGCTCCTGTTGTACACCACCAACACACATAAATTCAGTCTTCTCCATGTTAACCTCTAGCCCCCACTTTTTGTAAAAAATAGTTCTAATTAAATTTACCTAAATCAATATAAATTAACTTACAGTCCTAAAAAAGTACAGTATTTTACTTGCACGCAATGGCTATTACTTGTTCTTAAGTAATATGGTCTTGTTGATAATCCCTTTAATATAACCATCTTACACAATTTTCAAACCCATTAGAAAAATCTGGTTTTTATAAAAAGACATTTATTTTCTAAATAACGAGGTTTAAGATAGGACGCTTATGCCACGTCCATTATATCTTTTTACGATAATATAAGTACTTTAAATTACACACATCTTTTAAGAGAGACTAGACATTAATTTAAATAAGAACCTGAAGCCATAATTTTTAAAACCTGTATGTGTACATGATTTCAATACCGTTGTACTGTTAGACCAATTATTAAAAATCTTATCTGATTTTGGTGTAAGTGTATAAGTGGGTACTAAGATTCCTAGAGTACAGTCCGATGACCATGATGACTTTTAGGTGGGTTTTAAGCAATGAAAATAAATGATATATGATATAATTATATATTACAATGGCAACGAGTCTAAATGGTCTATTATTACGGGTTCTTAAAATGTATTACTAGGTAAGTATAGAACAAAAATCTTTTTGATTTCTACACCAGATAAGCTGAAATAGTTTCTTAAAGTATTTTCACATGATATAATCGGAGACAATAACTAAATAATGTTTTGTTTTGTCTTCGCGAGTCATCTATTTAATTAGCTATTTAAAATAAAGTTTTAATTTTTTCTTACGTTAGGATTGCCTTTTAAGAAAAAAAATGTGACATTAACTTTCAGCGGTCTGAGACTATAGAATAACGTCAAGTATAATTTGATAGGTTTTTCAGACTTCTAGTTAAAGCTAGCGTTTAATCAAACGGTTTTAAAGGCAGAGCTGTCGGAAAATGAATTAAAATAATTCAAAAATCGTGTTCAATTACTTCACAGTAATTGGATTACTTTAATTTAATTACTTTCCGGCAAAGGTAATTGTATTTGGATTATCCATTTATAGGATAGTTTAATTGTAATTGGTAATTAATTTTCAAGAATCCCAAGTAATTCAATTTCCTAGAAAGTAATTCGATTACTTATAAAGTAATTTAATTACTTAAAAATTAATTAAATTACCTAATAAATAATTGAAGTACTACGAAAAAATCAATTACATTTTTTTATGGAAAAACTGCCGGAATTTTGGCCAGCCAGAAAGAGCATCTTGAAACACGGCGGGCCGCTTTGAATCCGGCGAACGTTCCTCCGCGCCGATTTAGTATTTTCGATTCATGCTTACCGCCACCGTTTTATACTTTTTTTTGTGGAAAAATCTGTTGATGTTGGTAATTTTTTTTATTTTGGAGTCATTTAGTGTTGAACTTGCCGAAAAAGCAGTTTAAATAGTGTGACGATGCGCGTATGATGCATATTAGTATCAATATTTTATTTGTTTAGTGTATCGTGTTTAATATATCTGGTAATTTAAATAAAGTAATTGCTAAAATATTCAATTACTTTAAGTTTTAATTGATATTTGAAATATATTTTAACAAACCTGGTAGTAATTGATAATCGTATTTACTACTACTTAGAAGAGTAATTGGTAATTGTATTTGAATTACTTTTTAAAAGGAATTACTACAGCTCTGTTTAAAAGTAGGTCGTGACCCCCACTGCACATTTCAGAGTGGAATATTTCACTGGGTACATATTAGGCGCGCGTTAAAGCCTAAAGGCTAGAGACACACTAGCGTTGTTAAGACACATCATGACGCACGTGTTTAATAAACGCTAGTGTGTTTCTAGCCTAAAAATCAATAACAAGAAAACTACTTGCATTTGTAACACTATTTTTTTTTTTTCAATTGTACGTTAAGGTAGAAACATCTCGGCTTGAGTCCACAGGAATTTTTACTTAAATTTTTAAGGTTCTTGTTTGATTTAAATAGTTTTCATTAATTTAGTTTCTTCGCTGTAAAGAAAATATTTGCGAAAACCCGGAGTGTTTGCAATTTTTTTACGTTTCATGGCTCTGAGAAATGTGGATGTGATTGATAAAAGTTTTAATAACTTTGTCTTGTTTGAGTCAAAAAATTTAAGGAATAATCCCAATATTTTTTAAATTTATCTCGTTTTATTTAAATATTAAAAAAGTTTATGTTGGTTTTTAATAACTTTTTCTCTCCTCTTATTGTTTTGGATAATAACTAAAATTAACATTAATTTACATTATTATTTTTCTACAGAGAAATTAATAAGAGAAAGCCTGAAGTTGGCCCTGTTTTTTAATTTTTGTTTTTAGTCAGATTTTGTCATCAGATATTTGCTCTGGTTTGTACTTTCTAATGGCGCAGAAAGTTTTGGAAAAATAGCTTTGTTAAATTTTTTAAACATGACTTTGCTTTTCAGCCTAAAACGTTTTAGGCAGGAAAAATGCACGTCAAATAGAAAAACAGTTACTTTTCGTTATTTTTTTTATATTGGGACTGTCCACGAAGGCCTAAATAAATATGCGTACTGGGCATACAGATTAGAAGAGGCAAAAATATTTTTTGCCTTGAAATAAACACCCTAGCTTTTTTAAAACAGTTTCGGCCATAATAATGTATTTATACCAACTAAAGTCGTTTTGACAAGCCCACAAAGTTAATAATTCTTTTCTCTGCTTAACTTTTCCACTAATAAGTAAGGAATAATCTACTAACACATTTTTTCGTGACAGCAAACATGCTTGTATTTTTAAGGCAATTAATGGAAGAAGCTGTGTAAGGCTTTCGCGGCCATTATCAGATAGATAGACGTACTACAGTAGTACGCAAGCAATCAACCGAGAAGCTTACCTTCTGAAGATGCCAACCACTCGTGCTGGCGAAACGTCAAGAAGACCAACTCACCGACGACGGCCTAACAACCCAAAAAACAGTAGTCTAATGGAAGAAGATTTCTGATACTTTATATAAATTAAAGGCCCGTGAAAGTGCGCCTCTATTTTAATTCATTTTTAAAGACTGTCCTAAGAGGGCAAATATTAGAATGAACGGTACCATTGTCATCAAAATTATAAATGGAAAAAATCTTGGAAAAAAGAGGATTGTTGATGTAACGGAGAAATAAAGTCGATGTCGGTACTGCTCAGCTCTCGGGTACCTCAGCATGAATATGGTTAAAGCTATAAGATTAACCTTTATAATAACATAAACTAAAATGCCAAAAACAAGGTATAAATGAAAGACCGTATAAAGGCAGTTTGTTAAATTGTACATCATGCGATCTGATTAAAAGCCCGGACTATGTCAAAAAATATGTTGTAAATCTGTTGTGTAACATTATGTTTTCATTACCCTGCAAACAGCGGAGGAGATGTAGGTCTTTACCGAAAAGGAACACTTTTTAATACTTTATTTGGAATTGGTTGCACACTCAAACTTTGTCACAAAAATCCAAAGAGCGACCGATAGGTGCAATTTCACGAGCACATTTTCTTGAGACGATTGCTGATATGCTATCCAGCACAGGGAACTTTTTGGCATTAAGACAAGAAAGAATGCGCTTGATCTACTTGACTTTTAGTATGATTTGGGACATTTCAGGAAGAATGAATGCAACTGTTTAAAAAAGAAAATTAACAGGGGAGTCGAGAGAAGAATTATTAGCAGTTGTTGGGCTTTTGCTTTAGGGGTAAAAATAATTATGTATACGAGGAGTGATAAAACAGAATTAGTATAGTCCGAATTTCGGGCGTGTTTTGACGGTTGATAAAAAAACAATCAATATTTTGGATATTCATTTTTCTTTTTCATTCATTTATATTTTAAGAATTTACAAAAAAAACATATTTTACAAAGTTACACGCTGTTGAAATAGAGGGGGAAAAGAGCGTGCTTATTTTGTCACGATTCCCTCTCTTCTGATCATCTGAAAAATTAAAAAACTGATTCTCGCAAAAATGCGGTTTATCAAAAAAAGAAAGTTTTTTCAGTAATTTCATTTTAATTTTCCGAAATTTTAAAAATGGTAAATATTAAAGATTTTGATTTTTTTTCCACCATAGAAGGATCTAAAAAGAAAATTCGTGCCAACTTTCGAAAAAATCGGTTAATTAGAACTTGAAAAAAACGCGTTTAAAGTAAGTTTTAAGTAGTCTAAAAAAGAGAACAGTTCATAAAACTTGCATTTCTTTAATCAGCGATCCCGGCTGCAAATATCGGGCCTTCTTCTACCTCAAATTAAATATTTAACGAATTTACTTCTTCTTTTGGAGCACTTGAAGCTCGAAACTCAAAACTTCACTGCGTCGAACAGCAATTAAAACTTAAATAATTCGAATTTTTAAAAATCCTTTTAAGGAGATATTCTCGTGTATCTAAACTATCAAAATATGACTTAAAAAATGTTTTGATTTTTTATCTTTCTAGACTAGAATACCCTCCTAAATGACTTTATTTGTTTGCAATTGGTAACAAATTTTTTGGCCTCTAAAATAATTTGTTTATCTTGGTTTCTTGTTTTGATGCCAGTTTATCCATGTATTCTAGGACTTAAAATTTGTAGAAAATTTTAATGAGCTTGGATTTTTTAAATCAAGCTTTATCACAGAGTTAAGAAAACTACGATTATAATTTTAAGATTTAGGGTTCTTTTTAGAATTGGAAACATGTTAAAAAATGCCTGGTAATTTTTTTTGTGATATTTTTAATTTCTAACATATTTCCATTTTTCTTATAAAACCAATAATAAGGGTTGTAAAAAAGTCAACGTCAAATTTCAAAATAAATAAATAACTAAGAAGCTTTGGTAATTATTTACAAGTGGGGTCAACCCTATTTTTGGCCATAAAAATAAATGAATTGATGGATCATCATAATTTTTTTTTAATTTTTTGTTTTTACGGCGGATTTATGGTGATGATAGCGAAAATATCAAAAAACTAATATTTCAATTAAAAAATCAACTTTGAAAGTTGATAAAATCATTATTTTTGCAAATAATTTTAAATAATTTTATTTTCATTGTCTTCAAGCTTTTTTACGCAATCTACGTTTAAAAACAAAGAATTAAAAAGAATTGATGTCAAAATGAGTTTTGGTTAGTTGTGGTTAGTTGTGATTAATTGTGATTAATTGTGGTTAGTTTTTTTAAATTGTTCGTTTTTTTATGTATTTTTCGAAAAAATATATTAAAAAGATAAAATTGAAATTTTATCCAAAAACATGAAATCCAATATTTTCGCCGCTATCTAGTCACGAGACCGATTTTTTCAAAATTTCAAAGTTGATTTTTTAGTTAAAAAACTTTCTTTTTTATTATTTTATAAAATTGTTCGTTTTTTATGTATTTTAAAAAAAATATATTAAAAATATCAAAAAAAGATAAAATATAATTTTTATCCAAAAACATGAAAACCAATATTTTTTCAACTTTTAAAGGCAAACAAGCTAACGAAATCTTTCTTTTTTTCTTTCACGACAGTTTTTTATTATAAATGCGCCGTAAAAACAAGCAGAATAAAAAAAATAAAAAATGTTAATTTTTCACCAAGATATGGCCAAAAATAGGATTCACCCCACTTGTAAATAATTACCGAAGCTTTTCTAGCTGCCAAGTCCCATAGATATAGCTATCAAGCTATATTACGTAAATCATGATATTTTGTACACTTACCTTAATCAGTTTTTCTCATTGTTTTCAAAATTTTTGTTTCTTATATTTAAGTTTAAATTGTTTTTATTACAGACTTACCGCAAGTTGGTATATTTTAACTGCTTATGATATTTTATGTAAATTAGCTGCTACAATGTTAGATAAACCATCTTTATAAAAATAGTCCTGAGTACACAAAGAATGCACCTAATTAAAGTTCAATAACAGCGGTTGAGTCCCCTTCTTAAGTCAGATTTATATTTAAATACAGAGGCAGGTTTTATATATGTGTAGTTCTAATTTAAAAGTTTTTCTAAAGTGTGATTTCTTTTGATTAGGATTTATTTTAAGAGCAAGCGCTACGTACACATAGGCTATTAAATGACAAAAATATGTTGGGCAACGAATGTGATATGTCAGGACATATGTTTGCGAGAACTTCTTTCTATGCTCACTGGCGGTTCAATTGATTGGAAAAATTTAGACACATATTTTTTAAGTTATTTTTTTATTATATTTTTGCAATAGATTTTATATGTTTTAAAAAAGGGTATTTAATGCAATACTCGCCTATATTTAATGTTTATTCAAATAATCTATTTTGAAAAACCAAAACACAAAATGTGTGAATTTTTATTTAACAAATGTAAAGATTTTCTACACAATTTGTTTCTAAAATGGTAACAGTAAAAATGTGTACTAATTCTTTATCAAATTGTGTAATTTATTTGGAGGTTAATTATGCACAATTTGTCTACGTTTTTCTCAAAACTCGTCCGTTTTTGCATTCAGTTGAGATTATTTCTGCCCAGCAGTTATGTAACCTAAAGGATTTTTTTTAAATTAATATTTTACTTAATATTTTTAAAGTTAACACATTGCCATGAAACTGAAATATACAATTCTTTACTCTAAGAAGATGGTTCTGTATATTTATTTAATAAAGGATATGTATTTCTGTTTTTTTAATAGAAAAACGCTGTATACAGTACATTAAATGTATTATACATACACCGTTCAAACTCTTTTTTAGTTTTGAGAAATACATTTTTTGAAAATAAAACCGTCTTTAAGTTGAACTCTTAAAGGCTTTTATCGTTCTAACTCTGTTTTAGTATTGAGAAACTAAGTATTTGAAAATAAAACCGTCTTTAAGTTGAATTCTTAAAGGCTTTTATCGTTCTAACTTTTTTTTAGTTTTAAGAAATTAACTATTTGAAAATAAAACCGTCTTTAAGTTGAATTCTTAAAGGCTTTTATCGTTCTAACTTTTTTTTAGTTTTGAGAAATCAACTATTTGAAAATAAAACTGTCTTTGTCTGTTCTGTCTGTCTCTTTAGTAATTGCAAATTTCTTATCCAATTCTGCTTTTTTCCTAAAGCATTTCCCAATGTTAAAATTTTTCTTTTACATATGTATTCATCACTAAACAATAGCATAAATCCACGCCCATATTAACAACAAAATATAAATATCATCTTACCAAATTATTTTCCCCATTATTTATATATTAAAATTTAAAATATTGAAATTGGCTAATAGATAAACTATATTTTTTGTGTCAATCTGCATAATTGTGCTCTTAAACTAAACAATATTATGTAAAAATTCTTCACGGTGGTATTTAGACAACATTATGTTGATTTGTAATATAATTATGTAGGTTTTGTACACATCAAAATGAAAGAAAACTATACAGGTAGAACAAAATATATATTTATATATATATATATTATATATATATATATATATATATATATATATAATAATATATATATATAATATATATATATATATATATATTATATATATATTTTATAACTATATATTTCTTTACTTAACGTGTGTTTAATAAAAGTATTTTTTAAACAAGAAATACCTCTTTGACGTTAGTAGTAAATGAGCATTAAGAGTTCTAAAATCTACCATAGTTTTAAACCTTGAAATCGTATATTGATTCTGCTTTTTGGGCACCTAACCAGAACTAACTTCCAGAACTAACTCAGTTAAGCCAGAATTTGGCGCAATAATAAGAAAAGCTTCGTTTACCACCAATAATAACATACTTAATTTTTAGAAATATTAGCGTTATGTTAACAATGCACTTAAAATAATAGTGCCAAGTCTTTTTTTACTTTCAAAATTAGTGCAAAATGTTGGCAACACGTTGACGGCTGTGACCAACATATTTATTGTATACAACTTCTTGTATCCGGAGATATGCTTTCAACAGTGTTGCGCGTCCAAACCAAACTCAGTGTTGAATTAAAAATGGAGGAAACTGTTGCTGCTGGTGTTAGTGTGGCTTTTATCATAATAGCTGACCATGCTCAAAAGCGAAAAAGAAGTTGGTGGCGGAGGGAGTTTTTAAGAACTGGGACAAGTCATGGAGGAGACATTTTATTTTCTGAATTACTTTTGAATAAAGGCAACTCGTTCCGCAATTTTGTAAGGATGACAAAATCGAAGAACTTTTTTGTTTGGTAGCCCCCAAGATATAAAAAAAAAAAAAAAATACAAACTATCCTGCTGATATTCCATCAACAATAAGATTGGTGGTTACACTGCAACATTTAGCGACGGGCGATTCGTTTACTAGTTTAATGTATTTGTTTAAAATATCGATCAATCAATATTTTCAATTATACCCGAAGTGTGCGAAGCCATCATTGAAGTTCCTAAAGGATACTGTCAAGTAAGTAGATAATAAACACGTCAATTATTTTTTATTCTTTTATTACCAAAAGAACTAGTGTACATTCTACAAGTTTTATTGCTAAATATCTTTATAAACAATGAATTCGCGAAGGTCTGCTATTTTAAAAGTTGAAAGGGATTCTGGCTGGATATTTTGTTGCAATGATATTTGTGATTCTGCTTTTTTGGTATATTATGCGAAGGTGATTGGTAAGGCGTTTCTGCCCGAGATTCTGAATTAGAAGATTGTGATAGATAGATAGATATTCCGGTTCTGACATATGAGAAAGGTGCATTGGCTGATGACTTCGTTTTACTGACGATGAAGAGTAGGGTGATAAAGTTGATACAGAGAATGGCACTGAAGATGAAGATGGAGCAGATGATGCTTGCTGAGTATTATAGTAAACCGCTGAGTAATATCTTTTGTTTCCCTGATGATTTGGAAATAAAAAGAAGGATGATCTGGAATCAGGCTTGCATCTTCATGCGGTGGAAATTCACCCATTTCCAGCTGGAAGAGAATAGTATCTATACGATTTTTTGCTATACAAATAGCCCGACTGTTTTAATTTGCACACCGCATCCTTCTGGCCACGTACAGAACAAAAAAGTTCGTATGTAATATCAGCCTAAAATAAAAATAACCAAATTTTACCATATTTATTTTTTAGACAAGTTGGCTGTGAATTCTTAAAGTAGGAGAAGCTTTATTCACTAAGATAGTAAAAAAACGGTGATGTCATTGCACATTTAATGTAGGTTGTGTTTTTTTATTTCTTACGCTAAACTAAAACAATAAAGAGAGAATTTATTTTTATTTTAAAAATACACAGCTAACTTGTCTAAAACATAAATATTGTAATAATTCGGGTATTTTCAATTTTAAGCTGATATTACAGAACTTTTTTGTTCTGTACGCGATTTGCAAACATTCTGATCAAAAACATACAGGGTGATTCATTAACAAAAAAATGATTTTTAACTATTTATTCGGAAACGCGCTATTCAATTGTTTATTTTTTTCCATCATCTTAATCGGCAGAAAAAATGCTACTACTTTGTTAATTTAACCGATTTTGTATCGGTAATAATAAAAGAATTTGCAATAGTGGCCACTTAATTTGGTACACCATGTATACGAACTGTCATGTAGAATAAAAAAATAATAATTAACATTATACAGGGAATATCAAACATTTTTCTATTTTTTTTTAGTTAATCCTAGACTTGACCATAATTTTTTAGGCAACCCATTTGCGATACATTTGTTTACATACTACATTTGTGAAAAATAATTTTCTTCCGGTTGGCAGTGTGTCCGGTATTTTTGTGGGCAAATATAGTTTAATTAATAATGACAAGATAAAATATATGTTAAAAATATTTTTGCATAAAGTAATAATCAAATAACTTCTTGGTGTAGATACTTAAAAAAACTGTTTCTTAATACAACGGTTTAAGAAAATAATTTTAATCAAATCTTTAATTCCATGCTGCGCATGGTGCCTATAAATTTGTAGCTAATTTGACAGGTAAAGAATGAGATATTAGAGATAACTAATATTAGATATTTATTACTGTCTTTAGTGTGTACTTATAATAAGTCATAATACATAAAAGTTTTTTTTTAGCTGAATATTTTTCTTAATATTACACGGAATAAATTAAAACTATATGAAAATATGATTAGTACAGGCGGAATCTGTTTTGGATTGGATATTTTGAGATGGTAAATATATTTTTGCGGGAATATATCCGATATGACTCAAGGTACTATAATGTTCATTTTCTCCTGGCGGAAAAGTGTAACTTAAGGCGTGAAAAATCGAAAAGTGACATTTTTCTAAAGAAAAAAATCATTTTTTGTGCTTTCTCGTCTATATGTCGGCACATTTGGATTGTAAAAGAAAACTTCATAGAACGAAAAGGTTTCGTAATTTTGTGTAAGACAGGATTGGTTAAAAAACTTTAAAATATTTTTTGTTACTGTTATTTAGCCAGTAGCGTAGCGCCAGCGATCTAATGGGGGGGGGGGTTTCAAAAATTTTATACAAAGATTTCCAAACAAGTTTATTAACAATGATAGTATAATCTTAAATCTTAAATTAGGTAATATATTGAAAAATGCGGCGGACGGACCGACATATTTTTTTATTGTTGATTTAGACTTTTTTTGACCCAAACAACACATTTTTGATAAAATCCGGAAAAGCTAATTTTATCGTGAACCTTATACCCCTTCATACTGTTGTATGGAGAGGTAGATCACTTTGGTTGTAATACTCGTATATGTATTCAGATATACCTGAGACAATTAATTTCAATGACGTCAATTTTTCAGTAGAAGCTCCGTGATAACTTGCTTTTTTATGCTCCTCAAATTTCTCGAGAGCTTGTTTCCAGTTGCAAAATTTGGATACTACAAGTTGTCCAAGCTTCTGTTTACCTAGTCCAGCCGATTTATCAGTAGAAGGGCATAAAGCACAATATTTACAGTAAGCGCCATCTTCAGTGTCAGAATATGCTAGCCACTTATACTTACCGATCCACTGAAATTGAAATTTTAAATTTCTGTCTCCACTACTGGGAAATTTGAAGTTTATCTTTGGAACACACACAGTATTTAAAGCATTTATTTTCTCTTTTTGAGTACACAAATTCTCGTTTTTTGAGACAGCAATATCATTATTATTATAAACATTGGGGGTAGGTAACTCTTTGTTACCTGTCATATCACTACAACTACCCTAAAATAGAAAAATAGTTTAAAGTTTTTGAACATTGTACTCAATTGAAATCTACATGGAAACCGCATTTCAATAGCATGAACCGTTTACAAGTGAATAAATAAATAAACATTCTTTTTGAGTATTCAACCACTCACTTCAACAACTCCCGAGTTTCTCGCGAGAACGGAAAATACATTTGACCCAAGTTGGACTAAAATTTATTCAGACAGACAGTTTCTTATACTTAACACGAAACTTCAATTACATCATCATGCCAAACCATTCAAGCACTTTGTGCTTACCTCTGTACTTTGATCCGTAACGATTATATTCTGAATTTGATGCCTGTCTTGCTCTTCATTGTCTTCAGTTAAATTATTTTTTTCAAAAAATAATTTAGCAGTGAGCTTTGATTTGATCGCTTTGCCATTTTTCTTCAAAAGATTATCACAAGCCAACTAAATCTGCATTAAAAAGTAGCTTTACAATCGCATACACCGCCCGCATACACCTGTACTACCTGACCACGTGATCATACTTTGGGGTTAATTTTTTTTGTCTCATAGGGGGGGTTTTAACCCCTAAACCCCCAGCGCTACGCGCCTATATTTAGCAATAAATAACAAAAAATGGAGAAAAAAACATTTTTTTTCTAGATTTATTTGGATCTCTTTGTTTACATCTACGCCCTTCAAATACAGAAAAGAAAAACAATATACTACAAAAATTTGGGATCAATCGATCGAGTAGTTTTTGCATAAAAATTTGTTAATTTAAATTTCGTCAAAATTTTTATTTTGTAGAAAAATTTCCATGTTCCGTAAAAGTTTCCAAATAAGGCGCCGACTTTTTTATGTATACTGAAGAGTTAAGCTAGTAAATTGCATAGAAACTTTAAAAATCGGGTTGTTTATTTTTTATTTATTGCTTATAAACAAATTGAATAACTCCAAGACTTTTCATTAAAAAAAATAAAATTTGTAGGATTAAAGTACTCGGAAAGATGTTTTTAATTTAAAACATAGAATGTTGCATATAGTCGCTTAGCTTCTGAGAAATAACCGGCCGAAGTTGACTGTTCATGACAGTTTAACAATAAATAGGGGGATATTTTTACACCAATGGCTTCCTGTTACCAAGAACTCTTAAGGCTATTTTTTAATTACTTTTTAAATAAAATCGTAGATTAAATAATAAAAAAATGTTCAAAAACCATAAAATTTATGAAAAGCGGTAATGGGGGTAGCCTTCTGCGCTTTCTAAAAAACTGATTTTAAGAGTTTAAGTTAGCGACACGCTTAAAAAATATGGATATCTCAGCTTTTTATGAACCAATTTCGATCTTTCTTTTAAATTTGGGGTTAAAATTATATAAAAATATAATTAGTACAAGCAGAATCTGTTTTCGATTGGATATTTTAAGACGGCAAATATATTTTTTCTAAAAAATTCAAATTTGCAAAGAGAAATTTTAATTATGCATAAATCTGTTATAAAAAAAACACCCGTAACACACTTTATAAACATTTATAATTTACCCCGATGATAAAATATTGTAATTGAAAATTACATGAGTTTGTATATTTTTACTAACCAAATTTATATCTGTTACAAAACAATGCTAAAACTGTCTAAACAAAGATTATTTAAACAAAATGAACAAAAATTTAAAAATTTATGAGATAGCATAACCTAACTATGGTATAAAGAAAGTTTAATATTTTTACGTCAAAAAAGAAGTGGAATAAATTATTTTAAGTTAAGAATACAAATCTAATATAATTTTTAACAGTTGTTTAAAATTTCACATTAAATAAATGATTTATTTTTGACGAATTTATTCTTAACAAGTCAATATTAGTTATGACTTATGTATAAAAACAAAAAATAAAATAAAAAATATGGCATATATGATTATTTTTATCGTCTCGTTTTTATTGTAGATTTTCTGGTACATCATCAACGTCGTCTTCTGTGTGCTAATCATCATCTATTGTACTGTTATGTCAACATCGTCAGTGTTGTCGACATTAACCGTGATCATCAACATCATCTGTTTCTTTATCGATATCTTTATTATTAACAGTTGCCGCATCATCATCATCGTCTGGTCCTACCGAAGCTGCATTCTTACATATTTGTCCATGACAATTCGGGCAATAGTCAGAACATTTTTCTCTTTTATTGAATAATATTAACTTTTTTAATAAATATTTTTTAGAAGCTAAACGACCAAATGCAACGCACTTGGTCTCGAAAGGAGCGTCTTTCAAAGTACTTTCATCTTACTAGAGGAAAAAATTATTAGTATGACTGGGGAGAACGTAAAATTTCACACCAATTTAATACGAAAAAAGATAAAAATATTTTTTATTTTTTTTGCAACAAATTATAAAATTCTACGGTTTTTTATACAAGTATGGTGCTCTTGGTTGATATTCACAGGATTGGCTCTTTTTAAGCTAAATGATTTAAAAAATTTGTTCACTAAAAACAACCAAAACAATTTTATAATAAATTTTAATGTAATTTCTTAAAAATACATTAACACAAATTGATAAACCTTTTTAAAGATTTCTTGACATTTTTATTTTTAAAAAGTGCTGAGTTTTTTCTTCCTAATAAAATTAAATTTTAACTATAAATTTAAACTTTAAGTTCTTACTACATATTTTTAGTTTAATGTCTTAAAAAGGGTGCACTCTATTAATATCGACCCAGCGCATCTGTTTTGTATGAAAAAGTATGGAATTGTATAATTTGTTAAAAAAATGGACATACTTAATAATAATTTCAAAAATCATTTGTTTTGGCCTAAAATGAAAGTCGAGTTATAAAAACTAAAAGTCACTAAACATTACATGATATAATAAATTTAAGACACGAATTTCTTAAAAATATAAATACGTTTAGTCACCCTAACAGAAATAGCTTGGAAATCACGATAACCTTAATTAGGGGAATAATAATTTTTAGCCACATAGTAACTCTAAAACAAATATTTTTAGAAACATTGCACGGCCTAAAAATTAAATAAATAAATAACCATTAGCTTTTTATTAAAAGAAAATTTAGAAAATAGGCTTTAAAATTTAGTAAATGATTATAAAATATAAAGCTTTTATTTGGATTAAAATGTAGGAAAAAATAAAAAGTAAAACAAATAAAACCTTCAGCTTTCAGTTTCTAAAGGACGCGATTCACATAAAATTTAAAAAGTATTAAAATTATTATACCAATTGTTATAAATGAAAGATTCATATTTTTAGTCCAAAAATTGACCTATTTATTTTTTATTTTAAAGAAAAGGTATACACCATCGACTATACCTACTAGAGGCAGCCAAAATGCTGATTGTTCGATGGAAGGCGTAAAATACTTCCGTTATGCGTGCTGATTGGTTTTGGCACGTTGGAGTGAGCAAAAGGGTATACTGCGAATCTTCTTTACTCTCACGCTTGTTGCACTGCGAAGTGGCAGACACTGCTCGAGTAGGTATAGCCTGAAGATTTAAACAAATGTTCTAATATTTTTTTGTATACACTGTTCTGTTGTCACTGGTTTAACCTAAAAACAAGGTCATGATTTCATATTATTCAAAAGAAGAAATTAAAGCTATATAGTTTTTTAAAAACAGTTACTGGATAAATTAGTTCTGGAAGTCTGTAACATTTCTTAATAACTCATAGTATACAACATTTGTCAACAGCATAAACAAATATAAAATGAGCTCTAGAGAAAGTTTTGGGGATACCCTGGGATTTGAGCCAAAACGAATACCCTGTATAGTAGTTTCATCAAAAGAAAATTTCGATGATAATCCAACATCTTCAGTTTCTTTTCTTAAAATATAAGTATAATTTTGTTTTTAACATGCTGTTTGTTTAATTACTAAGATTTACTCACATATTAAAAGTAATTATGCCATTAATCAAGCTTAAAAATTGTTACAATAATCGGATGCGTAGGCAGGAGCCAGATATTACGGTGCGTTGCGTAAAAAAGACACGCACAACACATTTTATACAAAAATACTTCTCAGTCTCCTTAGATAAATTACTCGCAGGCATACATGTGCCTTGCAAAACATATTATTTTCGTTCCTTTTCTTATTTCCTAGTCATAGACGTAGGTAAAATAATGGTGTCGTTTGTCGTCTATAAAGACGAAAATAAAATAACGTTTATATTATGGCAACGCACAAATGTCGTACCTTGTATGCCTAAATGGGGTACGTAGTGCATAAAGGTTAATGTGAAAGAATTCAAAAAACCCGTGGTGTATAAAAAATGAATTAGGGACTATGTGTTGGTCTAACCTTCAAACTTCCTTGGTTGGTCTATCGCTGGGTGGAAAGTATTTCACATTTTTGAGAATGACATTTAACATAATTGGCCCGGTATATCAATGGGCTGGTAACTTACCAGACAGATAAATGATAGTGATTCCAATAAAATACACTTCTACTAGGTAAGCTTCAAGGGTAATAAACTTAACAAGGAGTGCTCGATCCCATTTAAGCCCATATACGCCAATTTAAATGTCAATTTGGTATTTGTGACGTAATCCGTTTGCCTGTTTGTTTTGTTTACAAGTAGTATAAAGTCTTAATTTTTTAAAATGTTATACATTACAGTTCTAATAGTAAGTGCATATCCAAAATAGTTTTTAACAGTCGAATATTTAACAAAAATTAATAAAATAAATCTACCTTCTGGGCAAAATGGGCAAACGGGTGACGTCGAAGCATAACCTATATCTGCGGACAAATAGTAAAAATCGAGCACTCCTGTTAATTTTACCACCCTTGGGTAAGCTTCACCAGTCGGTTGATATACCGGGCTTTACTGAGGTATCCTAACTTAATGCTAATAGAGGGCTATATCAAAAAAAACCTAAACGGTATTTTTTTATAGTACGCATGCGCAGTTTATAAATTTTAGATTTTGAATGATTAAGTGATTGTTATTTCTGACAGTTTTATTATTTTTCAGGTGGTATAATATAATATATAAAAAGGTATTCTAATCCTGTAAAACATGATGGGAAATGTTTCAAGCGGTCGTGCCGCCACGAGTGTGTCTGACACACTAACTGGCCTCTAAAGTATTTTCATCATTTTTTTAATATTGCGGGAGTTATGATGAAAATACTTGAGAGACCCATAAGTATGCCGGACACACTTGTGGTTGCGCGACCGCTTAACACATTTCCCATCATGTATTGCAGGATTAGACTACCTTCTTACATATTGTCTTAAGGTACTACTTATTACAGTGATTCTTATTCTTCCCTGGGAGATATTTTGATTCACTACAGGAGGCAGCGCTTTTTGTGCCAAATCTTATATTATCTTTTATACCAATCCCCTCATTAGTCTTGTTCCTTCTACAAGTCTGTATAACCCTGAGACTGGTTGGTTGATATAGTCCTGTAGGCTCATTTTCGGTTGCCCAAATACTGCCTGTCTTTTGTGATTCAACGCTTCACATTCGCACAGTATATGGTAGGCTGTTGCACATTCTGCAACTTGGATCCTCTTTGTATGAGCATATCTTGTGTATATGTCCTCTTGGATTATCGTACCTGTTAGCAACCCTACTGTTATGCAAAGTCTTTTCCTATTTTGTCTGATCAGTTCTTCCCTGGTTCTTTTGAAGGGCTGAAGCTTTTTTCGTGTTTTATTCTACTGAGGTTCCCCAGTATTCCTCGTATTTGTTTCGGATCCATTCCCTGCTTTGCTCTCGTGCTTTAGTTTTGGTCACTCCAAGGGCAGATTCTGGTCCAAAGTATGGTGTGTATGATCTATGTCTCGCTAGCTCATCCGCTTTTTCGTTGCCTTCTTTTCCAGAATGTCCTGATACCCACAGGAGAGTAACCCTGTTGCCTTCTCCCAGGACTTTCAGTTCTTTTTGGCATTCTCATGTCAGCCTGGAAGTGGCGGTTTGCTAGACTAGTTTGCTGACTTGAGATTTGAATTTAACGACCCAATAAACCAACATCATCCCTTCAAATTAAAAGAAAAACAGTAATTTTAGAAAAAATAATGTCTATAGGGTAACAGAAGTTAAAATAGGGGTAAACTAACCAAAACTAACCAAAACCAACCTCTCTTATTATTATTCCTGGTATTAGATTTGAATTCAGTGGTCAAAAAAACCTATGTACCATTAAAAAGAGGGAAAAACCTTTTCTTAGCGAAATGTATTTTTGAGGGGTGTAGGGTGTAAAAAAATGGGGTATACACCCCTTTTTATAGTATCCAATATCACTTTCCGACACTTTGTAGTTGATCTGTTTCCTATGATATTGCAAAAGGTTTCATCTCGATTCATGTACTTTTAAAACCATTTCTAGGTTTAAAGTGTTTTTTAACAGATTTACCCGTATTAATAAGGAGCATAGTGTTTAAAGTTCTTTTTACTAATACCAATAAATAAAAGAATATTAATAAAAGTGATTAATGATTGAGAAAATTAACGCGCAGACCTAGCAAAGCGCGTTAAAGGTTAAGATTATAAATAGCCAATTAATGCCCGAGTTACACTCAAAAAATGTTGAATGGTTACAATACCAAAATGTATACTAGTTGTCCATAAAATTGTGTAATCATTTTAAAGATTTATTATGGAAAATGTGTTTACTTAATTCATCTATCCAAGTTTTCTTAAATTTTATTTTGTGATGTATCTTAATTTTACACAACCAACTTGACAGGTAACTGTAACTGTGACAAATAACTGTTATTCAAGTGACAAGGCTATAAATAGCTCAATGTTTTGTTTTGTGTTTTTTTTTTAAATTGCATATACTGTAACGGTTTTTAATAAAAAATCAAGTATTAATAAGGTCTAATAAAGCATAATTATGTATGAGTTAATAACACTTATTAATAAACAATGATCGAAAATTAAATACATATAAAAAAGAACAAAGCGGTGTTTAAAACTTTTTAACGGTATTAAAAGTGCTTTAAATTGTTATTTATTATTGTAATATCATAACTTTGTTCCCAAGAGTCATCAAAATTGGGCCTGTCTTATTTGCTGATCAGCAAAATATTTTGCTGGTCGACTGTTTCTAACTATGCTAAATCTCTGAAATTTTGCTTAACATTAAAGGTAGTAAACACCAATTATATGTATGTATTAATGATGATCCAAAATATCCAACCCAAGAGTTGTTTTATCCAACCCCTTTGTAAAAAAGCTTGCTGGTCGACCATTTCTAATAATCTCAAGGCGATGAAACTTTGCAAAATAATTAAGATAGAACGCCCATCAAAATTTGCAAGTTATACGAAATGATAATAGAAATAAATTGTGCAAAAAGTTGCAATTCCTGAACAAAACAGTATTTTTATATTTTTAAACTTTTGAAAAAAAAACTTACTGCGACAACTCAGCATAAAGCCTGTCCCATATAACTATTTTACTTCCTGTATATAAATTAAGCTAGCAAAGAATACCCTCTTTTGAAATCATGTGACTTGTTTTTCTTATAAACACCCACCCTTTTTTAAGATTTATTGATTTGTTTTGTATATTGCCTAAAATAATACATCCGTACGCCATTGAATAAAAGAACATCTCATTATAACTATTCCATTTCTTTTGGTATTTAGGTATAATTTAACAATTTGGACAGCAGCCATTGCTTCGATGTTTTCAATTTTTATTTATAAATTGCGTTCATAAGAACTTGGATTGCTTATGTAGGTGTAGTCGGCATTTTTATAATCTGGAAAGACTTTTATAGCCCATCTTAAATAGAAACGCACTTATTTTAACGAAAACACTTTATAAAAGCGACAAGCTGGGATTAATATGTACGACAATCTCTATTAAAATAAGTGGGCTGATGGAATTTGGTTAAAAACAATATACGGGAAGATATTATACAGTATGTCAGCGGTTAGATTGTACAAAAGGAATAATGAAACAGAAAGTGGTGTACTCATATATTAATTATAATAACATATTTAAAAAGTAAATGATATTTGCGATATTAATAAATTATTTTTTTTTGCCGGGTGGTGCGTCGCCGAGCGGAACATAGGAAATCCCATGTAAATTTTAAGGGGGTCAATTATTGGCTCCCCTGTACATTTTACAGAAAAAATGTAAGATAACTTTTTAAAAAGACCAATCTGACAAGCCCTCGTGCCAAGTTTTAAAAAATTTTAATAAGCAAATCTTGAATTATTTAATTAAATGTAATTACAAAATTACCAAATTTTCGGTTCAGGTAAAACCAAACAGGCACCAGTAAAATGAATATTGTCCCTGACACGAGGAAAAGTGTCAATAAATCAATGACAACAGGTATTTAAAAAAAAATGAATTATTCAGTCGACAAAAAGTATCTATAATTAAGTGGCATTATGCGGGAAACAGTTTTAGAGCAGTATCTGAAATGTTTTCAGTTTATTTCCCCATCAAGCCTATTCCGTCCATTTCAACTATTAAACGGATTGTCAGTAAGTTCGAGTCCAAAGGTACCGTAATAAATAATTGTAAAAGTTCAACTCAGGATATCGAAAATAGAGCCAAAGAAAGAAAGAACAGACATCTTAATATTCGACTGAGTGTGGAGAAAAACAAAATGGTAAGTATGGGGGTTCTTTGGCAAGAGGTAAATAAACATCATACAACGTTATTGCGCACTTTGGTTGCTGTTGGTTTAATTAAATTCTAGTATGATAAAATATTTTTTTATGATCGATAGTAATAATTGTTATTAGTTAAACTTAATTATTACATTAAATAAAAGCTTTGATAAAAAAAAAGAATGTTAACGTGTCTTTTACTTTGAATGTAATGGTTGTGAGATTAATGAAACGAAAAAAAAAACATTCCTTGTATCCGGCTGTACGTCAGATTTGACAAAGCCTAATAACAAATTGTTTGCTGGTGGCTGGTATCTTTACATTTTAATGAATAATTCAATATTCGCTTATTAAAATATTTTAAAACTTGGCACGAGGGTTTGTCAGATTGGTCTTTAAAACTTCCTTAAAGAAAAGTTATCTTACATTTTTTCTTAGTAAATGGTAAGCAGCAGGAGAGCCAATCAATAAATCCTTAAAATATACATAAGATTTTCTATGGCTCAGAAAAAGTATCTCCGGGCAGGAAGCTCCATAATGCGTATTTTGACTCCTATGGAGCTCCAAAACTCCACAGATGGATCTTTTCTTATGTGAAGTGTGTTGTAATCTTATATTCAACAATAATTATTTAAGTTAAAATAAACAGTCTTTGTGCGATTTGGAAAACTCAACAAGAATGATTACCTTTGCAGTGGCAGGTATTTTGTGTCTGTCGCATAGCAATGTAGTTAAGTCTGAAAGCTTGTCACGTATATGACATACATATTTTTAATTCTCTCTTTAATTTATATTATTTCGGTTAAATAAAATCACATTGATATTCTAAGTTGTACCTTTTATTATCTCGAATCTCCAAGAGGTTATGGGCCCAGCGTCGTCGCGTTAGCTCACCTGTAGAGATAATAAATAAAGGCTACACTCTCGAGTAATACCGTTCGCGGAAAGTATCGAAAACCAAGATAATGGCGGAAAGTGCAAAATATCACGTCGAAAAGTTAAATGGACAGAACTACGAGTCATGGAATTATTTGGTAAAAATGTTGCTGATAAATGCTGACTTATGGGACGTAGTTTCGACTGCAGTACCAACACAGACAGAGCAAGACGCCAATTGGAAAAAGAAAAATGACAAAGCTCTATCAACTATAGCTTTACTTGTCGACGTAAGCCAATTAGTGCATATTAGGAATAAGCATACGCGCATGATGCGGAAGCACTAAGAGATTATCCCCAAAAAATCAAGTTTATCCAGCATGGTGTTTCTATTGAAGTGGATTTGCAGGCTATCGCTGGAGGAGAATGGTGATATGGAAGCAATATAAGTTTATTCTTGGAGCTTTTGAATAAACTGGCCGCATTGGGAGAGGAAATTAAGGACAGATTTGCAGCAGGAATTTTGCTGGGAAGTCTTCCAGACTCATACAGTTTTCAACAAAGCGTTGGAAAGTGTTTCATCGAATGAATTCACTCTTGAATTTGTTAAGTAAACTAATCGATGAGTACAGAAGACGTCAGGATCATCGAGTAACCAGAGTGAATCAGCCATGAAGTCAGTATACAAGGCGACTAATCCTACTGCAAGTTCAAGTGTAAAGCAGTGTCTTTTTTGCAACAGGAAAGGCCATGTTAAACGAGAATGTTTTAAGTATAAGGCGTTTAAAAGGAAAAGGCCAACAAAGTTACTGAAGATGAAACTGACAACATGTGTTTTATGGTCAACTTGAATTTAAATGACGTAAACAGGAATTTGCTTCGTGGTATGTGGACTCAGGAGCTTCGAGCCACATGGTTAACTACAAGGAATTCTATCCCCAAATTTGACGATAGCAGGAAAGGCGTTGTGAGGTTAGCAGGGAAAGGGCAGCATTTCCAGGTTCAGGGTATAGGACAGGACTCATTATGCGCGAATGGTGGGGGGGTGAACGAGTTAAAAATTGACGACGTGTTGTATGTGCCGCAATTGGATTTAAATTTACTTTCTGTCAAAAAACTAACAAGTCGTATGACGTAGTTCGGCAATAATAACTGTAAAATCTGTTTTTCGCGGAAAAGTGATAGCGAATGCGAAGCCGACACCCGATTTGTACGGTTGTCAACTGTGGAGCACGCGCTGAACGTTGTCAATGAACACTCCAGCTACTGTCAGCATACATGGCACCGACGTTTTGGGCACAGGGATATAGAGGCGGTGAAGCACTTGATGGAAAGGAAAATGGCAACCGGGATTAATATAAAGGACTGTAGGATTAGGGAAACTTGTAATTGCTGCGTAAAAGGTAAGATCATTCGTAAGAGTTTTCCAAAATTTGCTCAAAATAATACATTTGATATACTTGACTTAGTACACACGGATGTTTGCGGGCCCATGAAGACTGTTACTCCAGGGGGTAAACGTTACATCCTTACTTTAATCGATGATTTTTCAAGGTTTACCTTTGTGTATTTATTGAACCATAAAAATGAAACTGTTAAATACATTAAAGAATTTGTCGAGTTAATGAGTAATCAGTCAGGCAGGGTACCGAAGGTTATTAGGTTTGGATAGGGTGGCGAGTACGTAAATAATACTTTAAGGGAATACTTGAAGGTAAAGGGTATTAAAATACAATATACAGCGGGGGACTCACCAGAGCAAAATGGGGTTCCGAGAGAAAAATAGGTCATTGGTCGAAATGGCTAGTGCATGTTAATAGATGCGGACTTATCAAAGAAATTTTGGGGGGAAGCAGTGTTGGGCCCAAATTTTCTGCAAAATCGACTTCCTACTAAGTCAAAACAAAAAACACCTTTTTAATTATGGTATAAAGTTAAACCTGGGTGTGTCGAATTTGGTAAATATTTGGGTCCAAAGTTTACAGCCACATTCCTAAAGAACTTAATAAAAATAAATTTGATAAGAAGGCGGAAACATTAGTGTTTGTAGGATATTCTGAGGAATCTAAAGCGTACAGATTGTTAGATGTTGATACAGGGCGTATAAAAATTAGTCGTAGTGTAGTATTTCCTGAAAGAAATATATGAGTTAGTCATATAAAGGAAAAAGTGAAAAAGTGACCATTGTGTTTAGAAAAGAGGAACCAGAAAGCGTAGAAGAAAATGAGGGCGCGGTTTTGAAAACACGGAGGATTCTGATAGTGTATCGAGGCAGAAGAATTTTATGACACAGATCTTAGCTATCAACCGAGCGAAGAGGACCCTGGTCAAGAAGACGCAGGTGGTCGTAGGAAATCAACTAGAATAAATAAGGGAATTCCACCTTGAGCGCTATACAGCGAAGTTAGTTAACTCCAAGAAATGGAGCCTAAAAACTTCAAGGAAGCCCTGGCCAGAAAGAGGAGATCAAATATTAAAGAATAATGAGACATACGATTAGTACCACCACCAAAAGGGAAAACATCGTATCGTGAAAATGGGTTTACAAACAATGCACGATTGGTGACAAGGGTTTTAGCCAGAAATTTGGAGTTGATTATGATAAGGTGTTTGCACCCGTGGTGCGGCAAGCAACTCTTCGAATATTGTTAACAGAAGCCTGTTTGACTGTTACAAAATAATTATAGTTGCGGGGGAGTGTTGAATCTTATATTCAACAATAATTATTTAAGTTTAAATAAATGTCTTTGTGCTGATTTGGAAAACTAACAAAACAAGAATGATTACCTTTGCAGTGGCAGGTATTTTGTGTCTGTCGCATAGCAATGTAGTTAAGTCTGAAAGCTTGTCACGATATGACATACATATTTTTAATTTCTTTAATTTATATTATTTTGGTTAAATAAAATCACATTAATATTCTAAGTTGTACCTTTATTATCCTGAACTCCAAGAAAGCGACTCGGTGAAAATGGCTAAATCGATATTTGTTGAAGCTTTTTCGTCCTGAGAAAAAGTCTCAATGGGCACAAAGCTCCAACATGCGTATTTTGTCTACCGAGCTCTAAAGCTCCACAGATCAATCATTTTTAGGGGAAGATCCCCTGGTAAAAATAACTGAAAGTCGATATATGTTTTGCTTTTGTCATCCTGAGAAAAGTTCAATCGGCACGAAGCTCCATTTGTGATTTTGGCCAGGAGCCAGTCTCTAAGAGATATTATTTACAAATTCAAAAGCCCATTCAGTAGTCTAATGCAATAATATAGAAAAAGTACACCTTTCGATTCTATGACATCAGATTTGAATTCAGCGACCTGAAAATATAAAAAAAAGGAATTGATTTTACCAATTTTGTTTGCTTATCGCTGTTTGACAGTTAGTTGAGAGCTGTCAATATTGACTTTTTGACATAAGATTTAAATTTAGCGATTTAAACAACATAAGAATGTGTACTTTTTATATTCTTATTCATTAGACTATTGAAATATGACCTTTTGAATTTTCAAATAATGATCGATCTGTGGAGCTTTGGATCTCCGTAGAAGCCAAAATCCGCAAAATAGAGCTTCTTTGCCCATTGAGACTTTCTCTCAGGATGAAAAAGCTACAACATATATCGATTTTAGCCATTTTCACTGGGCCACTTCCCATAAGAAATGTCCTTTCTTCCTTTGTCTATCTAAGACCCTCGTGAGCAAAACCTTGTTTGCTTTATGCAGCTGCAAGTAGTGTATTAGATAATATGAAGGTACTGGCATACGGTAAGCTTTTTTAGGGATCACGATAAACACTTTAGATATCAAAACATCTCTAATTTTGCTAAACAAATGTTATGTTTGCCCGTTTCGAACGTAAGATGAAAAGATTTTTTTCAGGTTTCAATTGGATTAAAACTGACCATCCTAATAAATTTTTAGATAAAAATGTCTATTAATATTATTTGCCAAGGACGGTTACAAGAAGATTAAAAACAGATTTACAGATGTTAAATCAGTAAAGAAAAAATATTATATCAAAATATTAAATATGACACTGATAAGAATTAGAAAGCAGATTTTATTTTGATGAAAGAGTATAATTATTTCTAAATTATATTCTATAAGCACAGTTAATTTTTGTTTCTTTTATATAATAAATGCAGGTAAAACGGCACAAAAATAAAAAAAATCCATCACATCAAAGAAAAAAACGTCAAAATTTATAAAAACTAACCTGAATGTTAATATGGAAGATGATCTTTTGTGTTACCATTCTCTGTGAGTTTTAATTTGTTCGTAAGGAAGCTAAAGGTGTCTGTGGTGTAATATTTTTTAAATTTTAATTATTTTTAAAATCTAGTTTTTGTATATTATCAAATGGCAGATTATCTAAAATTGTATTGTTTCAATATTACATAATATTAAGTAAATAACGTATATCATTTATTTTAGAACCGGAATTTAGTGGTGTCGCGTTACTTCATACATGTTCTTCGACCCTTAAGTTATTAGGGGAGGATATTGCAAGCATGAAAAATGGCTAAAGTAAGAAAATAATACGCCAGATGGAGAGTTGTTGCTTATTACATTAGAGACACATTTGACTTCCGGCGTATAACTCACATTACCGAAAATGCCGCTTTGCGGCATTTCGTGCTATGCTATTTGATATTTAAAATTTTGAACCGTCTTTTTTTGCCTATGGCAATTTATTTTATGGTGTTCTGGTAAGTAGAGAATATTAAAAAAATAATTTTAATTTTAAGTTTATGTCATGCCGAGGTGTGCTTTTATCCTGGGGGTGGATGCCACCCCATCTTGGGGGTGGAAATTTTTTATTACATTTTAACTACAAAACAGTTATTTTAAGTAAAAAATGTTCTATAATTTTTTTTCGTAAAACTAATATTTTTGAGTTATTCGCAATTGAAAGTAAAAATTTTTGACGAAAAAATCAACGTTTTTAATGGGGTTTTCACGAATAACTCTAAAAATATGCATTTTATCAAAAAAACTTTAGAGAGCAAAATTGTAGCTTATAAAAAAAGTAGAAAATGGTTAATGGTAATGGTTAGCTTTTGTTCGTCAAATGTTAAATTTGAAAGATTCAAAGTCAAATAGCGGGAAAAGTTTGCATTTTTCAAGGAAAACATATAAGGTCTTCTTTTAAGTATATAATAAGACCTTTTTGATAAAGAGTTTTTAGCATAAAAATTTTTAAAGGGGTTATGATAAAATAAAATGGTCCCTCTTTTTTCTAGAAAAGGATAATTAAAAACAACCCCTAATTCCCCCCTTAATTTAGATCTGTACCCTTTTGGATTCTTTTATGTATGTATTATTAATGCATTTTAGAAGTTAAACCAAATTAAAATGCTTAATTTTAGAAAAATTGGTGAAAAAGTAAAAACGATTTTCCGCAATTTGGGAAAAATAGCCATTTTCTTAAAATAACTCCAACAATACTGGATATAGAAAAATGCTAGCGTACCGAATTATAGCCTTTTTCTGATAAAAAATTTTTATTTCATATATTTTTCTGTTAAAAAAAAATATTTGGCCAGATATGGCCATTTAAAGCCTCTATTTACGAGCGAGCACCAATTTTTTTCAGCCCCTTTTAAAATCATCCCATTTTAAAACTAAGGGAAAAGAATTTAATTTTGGGGTTTTTAACTCTTTTAAAAAACCCTACAAAAAATTTTTTTTGAACAAACTTTTATCATTAAAACCAAAAAGGGGCTATGTTTAAAAACCAATCAACTTTTTTTTTGAAAAAAATCGAATAGCCCACTCGGAGCATAATATTCTATAAAAACCTATAGTTAATTTTTTTTTGTATAATTTTTTTTATGCAATTCTACTTTCTTTTTCCCATTTATATCCTGTTATATTGGTTTATAAGAATTGCAGTGTTGGGAAAAGGGGGGTTTTTGGATTGAAAAATTTTCAAAAGAATGGAATTGGTAATTTTTTTCAAGGGATTTAAAATTTTTAATTATTAAATCTGTTTTTGCTACTTTAATTTTTTTTGGGGTAAACTTTTTTTTAAATTTAAACTATAATAAGGGGTTTATTTATAATATATTATATTATATATTATAATATATATATATACTTAAATATAATTTATAATTTTTAAACAACAGCATTCCCAAAAAATTTAAAACACTATTTTAAATTAATCATTTTTTAAAAATATATTTTTTTTTAATTTAAGCTCTAACAAGGGTTAATTTTAAGGATTAAAATATTTTAAAAATTGTATTCAAAGCATTAAACAACATTAATCAACTAATCCAAACCAAAATTTTACCCATCTTAAGGGTTTTAAAAAGTTATTCCATAAGTTTTGACAATTGGGGGGAGTTTTTACCCTTAAAAA
>JAHBCN010006480.1:0-48558 GCA_019359885.1 Listronotus oregonensis
TTTTTATGTAGTTTGGGTAAGCCATAGATTCTAGGAGGTTGTGCATTTTGGATTTTTAGTTGTTTTGCTGTGTTAGGTGAAATATACATTGAGTTTTCCCAACGTGTTATTAAGGTATTATTACTTTTTTGGAAAATATTGGTCGGATCGCTTTTAAGTTTTTTGTAAGTCTTATCGTCCTGTAATAGCTCATTCATTTTTCTGTCATAATCTGTTTCGTACATAATTACAGTTTTGTTAGATTTATCTGGTCTAAGAATTTTTAAATTTTTGTTTTGTTTTATAAATGACTTTGTTTGGGTAATTTTATTTAGAAAGATTTTTTGTTGTTTATTATGTTTTTTTTTATTAAAGTTATTTTTATAGTTTGTAATTATGTAAAAAGTAATAATACCTTAATAACACGTTGGGAAAACTCAATGTATATTTCACCTAACACAGCAAAACAACTAAAAATCCAAAATGCACAACCTCCTAGAATCTATGCACCCAAACTACATAAAAAGATATCCCTAAGACCAATTGTTTCATGTATCCAATCACCTTTCGAAAAACTTTCAAAATTTTTAAAAAATATTCTACAAAACATTATAAATAAAAATAACTATTACATAAAGATTCCGTAGATTTTAAAGATAAAATAAAAAATATAATTCTACCAAACGATTACATATTAATATCCTAGACGTTGTATCTCTATATACAAACGTACCACTAAATTTAACCAAAGATATAATTAGAAAGAAATGGGACAAGATTCGAAAGTACCTGATATACCCTTAATGAATTTCTCGAAGCGTAGATAACATTAAACTCTACATATTTTCAATACAATGATACATTTTATAAACAAATAGAGGGTTGTGCCATGGGGGCATCAATTTCTAGCGTAATAGCACAACTCGTGATGGAGACCTAGAAGAAAAAGTATTATCTAATTAAATTTCCAGTACCATTTTTTTATAGATATTAGATGACTGCATTACAGCAGTACCAAAACACATGACACAAGATATACTTAACCATTTTAATAAATACCATAATAAACTTCAATTTACAATAGAAACAGAACAACAAAATAAAATCAGTTTTCTAGACTTAACAATTGTATCGTTAAATTCTGAAACAAGCGGTTTTTATTCTCTTTTAGTTGTCTTTTCTGATGAAGGTTAAAGTCTACCGAAACGTCAAAATATAAATTAAAATGTAGTTATCACACAAAACAAGATCATTTTTTTCCCGGATCCAATTCCCAAGAAAAAATTTTCACTAAATATATATATATATATATATATATATATATATATATATATATATATATATATATATATATATATATATATATATATATATATATATCATTAAAAATGAAAAAAAAAAAAACTTTCAGATCTAGGTTTTCAGATTAAAAAATAGTACCTATCCATAGTAATTTGATTTAAAGTAACAAATTATATATCTTAAATTATTAAAATTATGTGTTTTAAAGTGAAAATCGTGCGAAAAAGAAAAAATCGCGATAAAAAGTAAAAAATCCTGTGAAAAAGGAAAATTAAATAAACTTTATGTTATTTAGTTGATTATCGCTACTAAATATTTATTTCCTAATTATATTAAAAGTATATAAATCATAAGACTAAAATATATTTTTCCTTCTGCGTATTTTCTAGGATTGTTTTCCCCAAAACGCCATATGCAAAATAACAATACTACCCGCAAAACAATAAACTCAAATACCCTAAAATTCCTATTCTTCTTCGGGATTCCTTTCAAACAAAGTACTTTGTACCCCATGCGTCCGACCCCAAAAATGAATATAGTAAGATTAATTTCTGGAGTTTTGCAATCCACATATTACGGTCTTTTTGTCCCTCAAGAGGTGTTGTGACGTGGCTCTTTTGTCATGTAAGCTTATATCGATGGGTATTAGCAAATAATGCCACTGATTTTATGCTCCTCAACCGCAATAGAGTCTAATGGTGGTAGTATTGATTTTATTGAATGCACAGAGGAGAGAATATATAAAGACATAAGTATAAAATAACTTTTTAAATTTAATTTAATTCTTTTGTATTCTTATTTTAAATAGTATAACAAATTGTTTGCCGCTTAAAAATATTTTTTTCAGAAGTTTCTGCTATGATTCTTAATGAATTTGGTACTAAAACTCAGTAATGTATAAAAATTGTTTTTTCATTAAACATGTTTTAATTCTTAAGAGCCGAAGCATAAAAAAAACAGAAAATTATGTATTCCTTTATTAATCCCACTAAGCAAAAAATCATCCTAATTACGTTACATTTATGTTTCCTTGTTCCTTTGTTACGTTTATCATCTTGAAACAATAACAGCGCCTTGAACCTAATAGTTTCGTTATATTTCCTTCAACTTAACAAAATCGTTGTTACGTTAAAAAAACAACGTTTGTTTGAAACTACGGCCCCGTTACGTATTTTGCATGGGTTGGGCCTAACACATATTCTGAAACATGCACGTTATATAACCTACGTTGTAAAGAGGTTTTCTAAGGATTTAAATAGGTTTGGGTTTTGTTTGTGATTATACAGGTGTCCCAGAATATGTGGGCAATCTCTCAGAATATAATGAAAATCTAAAAATATTATGACAAGTTCCATAAACTTTTTCTACGAGCCTTCCCCTACGGAGATACAGGTACATAACGGACGACCGTGGAAATCGTATTTTTAATAACTTAAAATACAAAGCGTAATTTAATGTTTTCTTAATATGACGGTTACTAGATAAGTTTTTTTTTAAAAAAACCCATTAAATTATATTTGGCTTATTTGTTTGCCAGGGACGGACTAGCTTTGGCACAATAATAGCAATTTTTTAACACCCTGTATGATAAAGGCTCAACAATATTATTTTGGATAGGTTTAACCTTAAACTAAAAAAAGGGATTCTTGATTAACATCAATAAAATCAACTGTTTACGAAAATAAAATATGGTTGGTCATTTTTTACATTATACAGGGTGTTTTTAATTGTCCGTCAATATTTAAAGGCACTTCTTGGATCCATTTTAAGAAAACTTCATATGAACGTATGTCCTAAACCTCTTAACTTTTGAGATACAGGGGAGTAAATTTTTTAAAAATATATAATTTTTTATTATATCTGTAATACCACTTTAGATATTTTAATGAAATTTGGCTTACATGTACTATGTATCAAGAAGCATTTTTTAGTATACCAAATTTTTTATGTGCCAAAATAGGGGTCAAATTCTGTACGAACGCCACTGGTGGAAATAAAAAAAATGTGGTACACTAAAAATGCTTCTTAATACATATTACATTTATGCCAAATTTCATTAAAATTTCTTAAAATGTACCTAAAAACTGCTTCTCTAAATACTGACATACAATTAGAAAACACCTTGTATAATGTAAACAAATTTAAACTACCTGATATTTTATTTCTCGTTAACACTTGATTTTATCGATGTCAATCAAAAATACCTTTTTTTAGATTAAGGTTAAAGCTACCCAAAAATAAATTTTGAGCCTTTATCATACAGGGTGTTAAAAAAATTGCTATATGTGCAGAGCTAGTCCGTCTGGCAAACTAAATAAGCCAAATTTGATTTACTAGGTTCATTTTAAGAAGATTTATCTAGTAACCATCATATTAAAAAATAATAATTTACGCCTAGTATTTTAAAAGTTATTTAAACAAAAACGATTTCCAGGGCGTCCGTTATGTACCCTGTATCTCCGTAGGGGAGAGTCCTAGGAAAAAAGTTAATGGGAACTTGTCATAATATTTTTAGGTTTTCTATTAGATTCGAAAGATTGCCCACTATTTTGGGACACCTGTATAACATTAAAAGATCTTTTGGATCCCTTATGTGTGGTGTATAGTAACCTAAAAAAATTAATTAATTAACAATATTAAAAAATTGTTTACCCTAAAGTTTTAGCATTTTCGTGTATAAAAGTAAATTTTGCGTCCACTCTGCTATTAAAGATGCCACTGAAAAAATATGGATGTAAAAAAATGTTGTGATAAATCGCCTGTTATTTTTTCGTCCACCCTGAAATAGTACAATAGATAAAACCAGTGAAAAGTAACTATCCCTAATAAAAAAAAACTAATATAAACTATAGGGAAAAATTTATTCATAAAAATATCTGATGTCTACAACTCTCCTTTCATATTTCCCAAATTTTTGTACAGACTATTTAATATGGAAAGCTTATATTCTAAATCCACACAAAGTGTAACAGTTAATATATATAAAAATGTTCATGTAATACTTTATAAAAAGTCTTACACATTTCGTGATGTGTAAATATGAGTAATATTAAAAAAAAGGAAAAAGGTCTTAAGTTAGGTATAAAAATTGCCTACATAATTTAAAAAATGCTTATTAAAAAACAACTGTATGTACTAATATCCATGTTCTGTTCTATTTTTCCTTCTAGTTGCACCTGGAAAAAAACTTTGTAAAATATTTGCCCCAAAACTTTTGGTTACTGACATAATTGCTTCATTAATTAAAAAGATAATTTTATATCACAAGTTTGGCAAAAAAAAAACTGTATTTGCAGATAGTATCATAGATGCTTTATTTCACTATTATAAAGGATAAATACCTTGTGTTGGCTTTTTTAAATATATAGTCAAATTTTCTCTTATATTAGCTACTCGATTAGCCATCACTAAATGGTAAATACTGATAGACCACCCAATTTTAAAAAAATATTTAGACACTTTGTACTATATAATTATTTTGCTTCTATTTGATAAACAATCCAATTAAAAATTCAATTTATCCCTTAAAAAAACTTTTACTTACAGTTATACTTTTTACGCTACTTGCTTCTTCTTCTTCCCTGGGAGCCGTCTTGATTAGCTTGAGCATGTTATACCTATGCCTCTCTTTTTAACTGCCAATCCACTTTTTGAATAGTTGTCATATAAAAACATAATGTGCTGCATCTACAATTTATTTAAAAATTAATTTTCTAATAATTTTATTATTATTATTATAACTATTATTTATGTGTCAAATGTCTAATATCAGGGGCTCTAAAAAGTACAAAAAAATACTTCACAGTGAATCCTTTAAGTTACAACTTTGATCAAATTTATTCAACCGAAGTATTTCATTTATTTAAAATACGCAATTTTTGCTATATAAGTCCCCTAAAGGTTTTTTTGACCGATCGGAAAATACCCATTTTCTGGAAAATATTCTGGCCGAAAGTAACTTTTTTTTGGGCTACTTTGCAGATCCATGAAATGAAAAATAAGCTGCTATTTAGAGCATAGCCGTTTTTATGCATGGTTGTTACTGAACGAACTTCAGTGGTTTTTTATCTTTGGACAGTCTACGAAGGCTAGCCTAACTACCACCGTACTGTGGGTATCTTAAATTATTCTTATTGTTATAATAAGTATCAAATCCATGTCAAGCGGATAAATAGACCTGTTGTCGATCATTAAAATATTATTATTGTTTTTTAATATCTTCGGTTGAAAAAAACATTGTACATTCATGATCGAAAAACAAGTGTTTTGCAGGTCTGGCCAAGCTTCAAGGAGTCGCCTACGGTCAATTACGGCTCGCCCTACAAACCGCTTGACTCGACTTGCAAAAACACTAAAAGCAACCTATCTAGGGAATGGGAGGTACCTCACCAAACTAAATCCGGACTTATTACTCCAATATTTATCTTAAGGAAACGGCTAACGCTGGATTTTCTAAACTTATGGCTTAAAAACCTTAACTTTAAAATCTGGATTTTTGGTCAGTTTATCTATATACCTACAGACCTACATACATACATAAAAACTGAAGTGTAATAGAAAATACTGTAATATACTTACTTTCCGATCAATATTTCCTTTAATATCACGAGAAAAACCAAAAAACACAATTGTTCTTAAAATAAAGTAAGGTTAAGTACTAAAGCGAAGCTTCTTTCTCTAAACCTGGCGTCGTTGTCAAAAAATGTAACAATCTCTGTGCGGGGTACATTTAAGCAAACGAGGTCGATATGTTAACGGTGTTTATATTTCCACGAGGAAATGTAATAGACGCAGTAAACGTAACGATTCTGCATTAAATAATATCATTATTATAACGTTACACCAATAACATTTTATGTTTTAACAAATTATAATCGTATCTGATACGTATATTAACAGATGTATCGAACTTGTATTTAAAAGACCGTTCCATACATGGCAACATTTTAACGTTAACATAAGTGTACATAAAAATTAAGTCACTAAGATGTTTGTTCTATACCGTATTAAAAATATTTTTCTACTCCTATATTAGTAAGAACCTAATTACACACCGTCTACTTTATCAGTAAATCTCTAATTACAAACACTATACTGTAAGAAGCCAAACTGTGCGTAAGGGCAGTTACGTAATATATATATTACGTAACAGTTCCACAATCGCATTAGCTGCGAGCCCCCAAAATCTTGAAAACTTTCAATAGATTTTACGTAAAGCTGGCTATGAAACAAATAGCATCCCCTTGACAACGCAAATGTTTGTATTATTATTTGTATTGTTACTTAAAGTTTACATAATCTTCTGCTTTTATTTATAAAAAAACTAAACATAAAGTCGTAGAAAAAGTATAGTACACAACTCGAGTGGTAAGCCCATTACACACTCTTTCGAATTACGGTACTCGCTCACGCTCGTACCGTAATTTTCGAAATCGTGTGTAATGGGCTTCTTACCACTCTCGATATGTAATATACTATTACAGGGGTATGTTACAGAAACGAAAATTATCAGTAACAATTCAAGAAAACGAAACAGACATGATAAAATAACGTTTAAAACTAAACGTTATCACAGTTACTTTTAAATAACGTTACAAAACGTGCTCAAGATGTTCTTTGCTTAGTGGGATGTATTGATTAAAATATACCGGTAAAATGAGAAATTAGAAATTCTTGTACCCAGCCCTATTCTCAGTCGTTTTTTTACGATTTTTGACGTTTGAAATAAGATATAGAAAATTGAGACTTTTAAATGAAATTCTTTATGTTTCTTATCGGCCAATGGAGCTCATAAATTTCGTTTTAACGTTATTTAACAAGGGACCATTTGTTTCCCACAAACCTTTGCAGATGGCATATTTTCCAAATTTAAACTCTTCTCAAACACTTTTAAAATAAACAAAAACAAATCTTAAAAAGAAACAAAAAATTTATAGTTATTAATGGTTATAATATAACCAAAAGATCATTATCTGTATGTTTATTGTTAGATATTCTTCTTACCGTCTCGTGTCAGTCAGACCTCTGGTATTTTCTAAATTAACTAGTTTAAAGAATTCCTGACCGCTTACATTTTTTTTAAATTGACACTTTAAAAATACTAAGTAAAAAATAATACTACTACTTTCTACCCTTTGTTTCACAAATAAAAAAAAAGAACCAGATGGTGCTCTGCACAGGGTGCTTATAAATGTTTGGCAAAAACATCATTGTTTTTATTATTTAGATATTTTAAGAAAGCTTTTTGATAATCAGTTAGGCATTCGAATAACGTTAAGAACATTTTGACACACACATAGTGGAGAGTCTGAAGAATTCGACCTTAGAATCCGAATACGTTGAATATATTTATGTAAAACCTTCCAAATTATGTTTAATAAATAAAATACTAAAATTTTTCTTTTTTTTCGTTGCTTTTTTTAAGACTTATAGAAATGTCAAGGAAGAGATTACACTGGTCAACATTGGATCGGGGGCTAAAACTATTTTATTAAAAATAGCCCTGAAACTCGACTTATTATAAGCAAATTTTATTCTATAAAGTTTTTTTGATAAGTTAATATATTTTCAGTTTTTACCGATTAAAAATGTTGATTTTTTATGAAAAAAATGCATGCTTTGAAACTGTTTTTTACAAATAACTCCACAACTATAGTTTATTTTTTAAAAGGATTTCTTTTAAAATTAAAGCTGATTAAAGAACATAGACATTGTTTTTTCTTAAACATTTTAGATTGAATCTAAGGCGGCTTTTAGCTACTTAAAGGTGTCATTTTTTTGTTATTACTCGAATGCAATTATTCGAGGTTAAACAACGGAAAACCGAAACATTTTTTGGCAAATATCTTCAAAACGCTTTTTAAAGTGAAGCGATCATTTCAATGAATATTAGATTAAGTAGATGGCATTAAAACTTAGCGAGTTATGATAAAAATAAGACAGGGCTCTCGAATTTAAAAAAAAAAATGTGAAAAATAAAACCTACGTCACTTTCACCAAAATTATCATTAATAGTATTTCTTAAAAAAATTACTTTACATTAGTTTAAATAATGAGCCTAAAACAACTGACTCATTTAGAATGCTTTTTTTTTGAAAAAAATGGACGATTTTTTAAAAACAGAATTTTTTAAATTTATTTAAAAATGTCTGTTATTTTCATAATAACGGATAAGAATAGATTACCATTTGTGTGTCTGTGAATCTCGTCTAATTATAGTATGGTATATTTCGGAAATATACTGGTACTATGCCATTATATTTCCGAAATCAAAAGAAAAAAGACGTGGCTCGCCTTGCTGGTATCAACTTCTAAAAATTATTGAATTAGTGCTATTAATTTTGTAAGAAAAGTAAAAAAATCGTATTGATGACTTGTCAGCGCATCTCGAGCAAATGCGTTATGAATTCTTTATTATGGCCACCACTAAAAATAGTGCAATTTAACTATCACCTCTTGTTCCGACAGTTGGTGCACTAAATGAACATATTAAGAGGGTTTACTTATAAACCCAAATATGGCTTGTTAATCAATATATTCGTCCAGTTGACTGGATATGAGTTAATATCGAAAGATCTTAACAGCCAATTAAAAATGCAAATCCACCTTCACCAGATAAACTACTTAAAATAATATTTTGCAACTGCAAAAAAGGCTGCCGTGCGTGCCTCTTGCGAATGCCGAAGAATTAGACTATTTTGTAATGCAACATGTAGAACATGCAGCGGTGACAATTGTCAGAATGGTTCTCCAATAATTGACCAAGAAGAAAAGGTTGATTCTGGTAATAGCTCTGATGAAGAATAGTTTTTAAATTTTTATCAGCTTTTAAGGAAAATGGTAGTTTTTAAGTGTCGAAATTTCACAATAAATAAATACATTTTTTTAGACAATAAGATTTTCAGTTATTAAGGCATTACGAAAATGGTTTAAGCTGATTTAAAATATATTTTTTTATTAATTTCAAAGTAAGGGGTGGTTTTTAAGGAAAAAAATATTACAATAAATAAACACATAAATAAACTTTATATATTTAGTAAAAACGATTTTTTATTTATAAATGCACAATTAAAACAATTAAAGATGCTAAAAAATATTTTTTTACTGATCTCAAGATAAGGAGTGGTTTTTAAGAGGTAAATATTTGCAGTAAATCAGTAAATTATATTATAGGCAGTAAACAAAATTTTAGTGTAAAACAATGCGTGATTTAATATTTTAGGAAGACAAAAAACAATTTTCTCATAATTTTTTGACCTAACAGTTGAAAAATTGGTGAAAATCATAAATAATGCCTTAAAATTTAATAAAATATATATTCTACTTAACTAAATAAGATTTCCACGAATTAAATGCTTTAATTTCCCTTTTTTTGCAAAAAGGGTGCGTTTCACCCCTAAAATGCAAAAAGCGCAAGTTGAGCACATGTCACCTCCAAAGTTGAGGGTAAAATAAGCTTGATTCCAAACTTTTATGACAATAAATGGAGGTTCAAAAAATTCGGAGGTAATAACCTATTTTTGCCTTCAGTGCCTGCACTAATAAATAATTATTTTATTATGAAATGAAAAGCAACGCATTTTGTTGGGTAAACTTATTAATATAACTTATTAACAATGTATTCCAACTGGTTTTATATAATTTATTTAACTAATTGGATTCCGAGCTTTTCTTATTTTAGAGGCTAATGGCTCCCCACTAACAGTAAATTTAAAAAGTAACATGAATTGTCAAAAATAAGGTTAGGACTATTTAAAATCAAGTTATCAACTTTTTTTCAGCGGCTCCATTTTGACGCTCAGTGGATGTTTTTTTTTTAAATTAAAAATTATTTGCTTTTCGTATTTTATAATATAAAATGATATTATAAAAAAAATAATGTTATAATTTATTAAAAGGGTTGATTTTTTTTTTAAATAAGTGTTTTTTGGCCTACCAAAGTGGACTTGTACTTTAAATTCGCATAATAATTTTCAATGACGAAAATAAAAAATTGTAATCTTTGAATACAGTATGTCTTAAAAATCACTATTATACAAAATGTTTTTATTTATAATTTAATAATAATTATAAATAAAAACATTTTTTTAATATAAAGTAAACAAGAATAAAACTGAATTTGAAATAGTCTTGTCTCATAACTTTTTCTATATTTTATCCACAACAATGCGATAAGTAGAGTTACATGTTTTACCACACTTATTCAAATTTGAAAATCTTAATAAAAATTCCGGAATTGTAAGTACAACCATTTTTTATTAAGACTTAAACAAGATTAAAAACTAACCTAAAAATTTAACGATACAAAAGCTAACAAAGCTAAAACTATATAGGTATATTTGAATTTCTAACATTCCCAATATTGATTGCTGGTGACCTCATGGAATTACTTTTTGATAATATTTTTTTTTATTTCGTAAAGTAAAAAAAAATCCTTCATTATTGGACAGTGTCATCAAAACTTGCAAATAAATCAATTAAAATGTAACAGAATCATTGTCTCTTTACAGATAAAATTTGTCAAGTTGCACAACTAATAGGTATGTAATAAATATTTATTAACACAAACATGTATGTAATAATATCGGTAAACTTTTTAAAGCAATAAATTGAGAAAACATATAATATTTTTTTAATTATTTGATCCTGGTAACTGCATATAAAGATTTTTATATATATTTTTTTTAATAAAAAACATTTTTTATATTTTTTTTTGGTTATTTTCCTGTGCTAAAAATAAATTAACACAAATACAGTTACTTACTGAACAAAAAGTTACCCATCAATAGTTGTTACCAATTTAACATTAAGTTAACGACGATTCGTTACTTAGTCAAGTTTGCCTACAAGTTGCTGACAATCTGTTATATCACAACTGGCATGGAAATTGTCAGCAACACTTGTAGTCAAATACCGTACAATTTACGGACAATTACTTGCATCGTAACTTTTTGTATCCCAGTTATCTTTAAAATGTCAAAAATGTACTGCTAATTTTCCTACAACTTTTACTTTACAACTTTTTTGACAACTTGACTACAATTTGCGGAGGTAGATTCCCGGGTTATTGCCTTCCACGATATATCGGGGTTATGTGTTTTTCTCTTACATGTTAATTAGAAGGTTAGTTAAACCTACCCAAAAACCGTCACAACAAGTCTCTTTTCTTATAAAAATCCTTTTATAAATGCCGTTTAATTTTGTTTTGGGTACTCAAATTTTGTCCTGAGTAAAAATGTGACAATTTTCGTTTGGCAGCGACAATAGAATCGCAGTGTGTATAAAAAAAATAGTAGTGCGCTAGAGGCAGATTTGGGGTATCTACTTTATGTACTTTTTTATGTTATATTTTTATTGTCATATTTTTTATGATTTTATATCTTTTGCCGAATTTGTTAAAACTTTCTTTTATTTCATTCAGTGCAAAAATAGTAAATCACTCCCTTATTCACATATGGATCGTTTTAAGCCGTTCCTTTCAGATTTTTCAAAGAAGCTTTAAAATAAATCTGTTAAACATCAAATGTTAATTTAGTATGCAATTTTATAAATGGAAAAAGATAATTAAACCGTTTACCGTTAACACATAAATAAACAGAAAAAAAGGATAATAACTTTTACAGAAAAAAGCCTAAAGCTCTAATATTGTATTATTAAAAAAAATTAAATGTATCTACAGTCAAACAATTGCATTAGAAATACAAAAGTAAATAATTTTAATGTACTTACCAATAATCGAAAAGTTGTCCAAAAATGTGTTTAAATAACAAAATTGTTTACTACTTTTAAACTCGGATTTAATATTTTAATGTTTCATATTGACAATCTTTTTTATGGACAGGGTATTTGCTCAATTTACAGGTTTTTTTTGTTAGTTAAGACTTCTTATTTAATTACTCACTGAAAATTTTTAAAAATACCACTTGACCTTCTAGTTTATCGCAAATTTATGATTTAAGTTCGTTTTGTTGCTATATTTTAAAAAGTATTGTATTATGTGCAAGATCTTTAAATCGACTAAAACCTATACATACGTAATATAAAGTATATAACATTAAGTCGAGGCAGCAAGGAAGTTTTTCCTTAAAAGTTTTTCTTCCGCTTTCGTCGAATAACCACTTAAAATTTTAATATGTTCGTCCGCGAAGTTATAAAGTTAGCTTGAATTTCCGGCTCTACAATCGATAATTTTATTATTATCGTTAAAAGTTTCTTTTTTACCTTCTTTTATAATATACGCGTATTTCTTAAGTGCGACATACTTTCTTTAATACTCTTTTAAAAATCTAAATGTCACGTTAACGAAACATGGGCGGGACGAGGTAACAATAATAAAAGAATAGCAAATATACAGAAGGTTTTTTAAAGACCATTCAAAACTTTGGCATGTAATACTAGAGCAAGCCTTATCTGTTTAAAAAAGGTGTGTTAAATATACGAGGTGACTGTATACCTTTGAAAATGTAAAAAATAGAAAAAAACGCATTTTTTTCCAATTCGATAGTTTAAATGGCCGCTAGGGGGCGTAACTGCAATATTAAATCGAAAAAAGTAATGTTTTTGTAAATTCCGCTATATAAACCTAACAAAAACCTAATCTTTAAAGTTGAGAATAATCTGAACCTTTTATGTTTGACAACTTTTGCTGTAACTCTAAAAATAAAGTTGGGGAGGGGGGTATTTAAGGGTTTCCGTAAAAAACACTCTGTATTTTCGAAACGACTACAAGCCGATTTTAACAAAGTTAGGCTAGTTGAAAAGAGCAACTCTTGGGCCAGAAATGGTATTTGAAGTTTTGTTAGTTTCACATGTCGCCGCTAGAGGGTTTTCAAAAAAATTAAATGCATCGGTATGATTGTTTCTTCAGAAAAAAGTAGGTAAATGATGCCTTAACATGCCCGCGAAAACCGCATCTCGATATCTTGTTCTTAATTTAAAATTTAGACCAAAGAAAATTTTATAAGTAAATATCTCAAAAACTACAAAACCTACAAGAAATTTTATGTGATATAAATTATGTATTTTTACAAAACTTTTAATTTAGGTTATATAATCCTTTCGTTTAAATGCAATACGAGTAATAATAAAACAATCGAATTCCAGAGGTATACCTTAAAAAAATCTTGAAAATTCGATTTTTTGATTATAACTCATAAAGTATTGCATTTAGACAAAAATATTATATAATCTGAATGAAAGGCTTTATAAAAATACATAATTTATGTAAAAAAAAACAATTCTTAAAGCTTTTATACTTTATTAACGCTTAAAATTTTCTTTGGCCTAAATTTAAGGTTGGGAACAAGATATCGAGATGCGGTTTTCGCATCTTGATATCTTTCGCTTGCTTAGGCATTATTTAGTTACTTTTTCATAAAGAAAAAATCATATTAGTGCATTTAATTTTTTGGTGAAAATTAATAGAAAAATAAGCATATTATGTCATAAAGCTTTTTTTTAATCAAATATAAAGGTCCTCTAAAAAATCCAAAGACACTAAAAAAATCATGCAAAAATATTCGGGAAATAGGATGGAAGTAGACAAAGCCTTATTTGTTTTTGGTTAGAAATCCTTTGGTCCGATGTACATAACAATAGTCGATATATGCTTCCTCTCAGAGAGGTCTGATAGATTTGTTATTATACAAAATGTAAAAAAAAGAAATATTTTTTTCTCGCTTAAAACTTTGTAGGTATTGGTAGTAAAAAAAATTATAAAAAGAAAAAAGTTTCTTTAATTAATTTCCTACAAGATAAGATTAGTCAGAAATCTAAAGATGCATTTTACTTGTTACAAAAAAAGTATATACAAAATAAAAACGCGAAAAAGTGTAGTTTATGCGTGATTTTTTTGAGAACATCTTGCTATGATGAAACATCTAGTGTTGCAAATGTAAATATTTCCAGTGAAAATATTTACATGGAAATGGAAATATTGGAAATTTCTGAAAGTGTCTCGGAAATATTGGAAATATTGAAAATTTTTGAAAAATCGAAAAAAAATAAGAATTCGTCTTAAACCATCAATATAAAGATTTCGATATATTTCTATACTTTTGTGCAGTACAAATTTTACACAAGAAAAATTTCCGAAAAAGAACGTACATTATTGGATTACGAATAACCAAATTTTGTTCTCGGGGATTCACCCTTTATTGCTTGTTGGCTTTTGCTTGCTTTAGAAAAGTTTAATTGCACTCCCATGAAGACTGCATTAAGGGTGAATACAATGTTCACGGTGTGAATGATATCAATGAAGATATGCCAAGTTGTACAACTTGTGTCTTGTAGTCTTATGTAATTACTTTTTAGTCATTTCACTGTTTTATTTGTATTTTTATTACTTAAATTTTTAAATTATATTAATGTTTTTTGCGTTTTAACTTTTAAAAAATTCTACTCATGTATTAGTAAACCCATTTAAAATGTCAAAGATCGATATTTGCCATTGGATAGAAAGGAAAAAGGTAGTGTCGTAAATTATTACCTCAATAGCAACTGTATTTTATGTTGTTGATTATTATTTTGCTCTTTAACTTTCTTTTATTGGCGCATTTGCGCAATTGTCTAACCAAATACTATTTATAATACTTCTAAAATTTAACTCGTTTTTTAAAATTACTCGAACCATACTCTAGTGAATATGTGATCAAATCTGGCCATTTATGGTATTATCTATAATAAACTTTTATTAAATGTTTAGTTTTTTGAGTTTTGTAGTGTTTATTTCTATTTCTCTAATGTTTCCAATATTTTCATATATTTCCAAAGTTTCCCAATATATTTTCAGAAATATTTTCAAATATATATTTCAGAAAATTTCGTTAGGTCCGGTTTTATTGTTTTTGCACAATAATTTGCAATTAAATTTTGTTAAAAAAAAAATTGGAATTTTATAATTTAAGTAAAGTCCAGAATAATAAACACAGACATTTAATTTTTTTTTGCATATACAGAGATCTAAGGATGTAAACTGTTTTCAAAATGAAAATCAGATTATTTGGGCATCTTCAATTTTTTTTTAAGCAAATTGACTTCACGAATTTTCGATAAAAAATATTGCTCAAATGTTATTTAAAATACTCATATAAATGGTTTTTAACCTATAAAATCTTCAATCAGTTGGTTGGTTGCCAAGATACTGCCCAACTTGACGGGCGCCAGCGAATCTATAAACAGTAATAAATATCAACTTTTTGTACATGGTTTATATGGAATTATTGTCTTATTTTTATTCCTGTTTAAACAATACAATAATTTATTGCCCTCAGCAGTTGTTTAAAATACTTAACAATTGGTAAGGACGCTCAAATGATTCGATGTCGATGTTAATAGAAAAAAAACGTTTGAAAGCTTAATATCTCTGGAGTACATGTGAAGGAAAATCAAATGTCTAGGTTCAATATTTTGGACGCAATTTTCAAAATTGTTCTTCTTTTAATTCTCAATTGGATTGAAAAAAAAAACTATAAAACGGATTTTAACAAAATTTGGCACAATGTGTCACTATAGCATAAAGTTTTATCTAGCCGAATATAGAAGTCCTAAGTCAAGTCAAGGATCCAAAAAATTCAATGAAAAAATTTCTTGCATTGATTCATTGTTTATTGATATTTTACAACAAGCGTCATATATTTTGCTATTTTTAAGCAATCCTGTTTTGTAGAAAATTTACTGCAAATTTTTCTCCTCCTACAATTTTTCTACTACCACATCACACGGTTATGGGCTATTTAAGTAGCAGTTTTTTGTTTAACATTTTGTCCATTTAATAAATACTGTTTCGGACCTTTCTAAGAGATAACATATTTCGATTTTGTATGTAAAAATATTTCCAAGCATGTCCATTAAAAACATACCTGCCATCTCGTACATCTCTTGTTTTTACAGATAGGGTTTTGTCTAAAGAAAAAAATAAAACTATACCAGTTTGGATGTCCATGTTCAAAAAACAATAGGTCTATTCGTTATTAAGAAATAGTGTACACTATTTAATACTTTTTTACGTAAGAGCTCCTATGGAATGTGTATTTTAGGACTACGTGACTAAAAAAAATGTAATATAGTCTAAGATATTACCGAATAACAAACCGACCTAATAATTACAATTACAAGTACAATTTAGGACAGGACACAACCTCAATGTTTAGTCGGAACAATAATATATTGACACAAAATATAGCATCGTTCGAAATCTGGTGAATAGGGTGGTAATAATTTAAAAATCGGCAAAACCACTTCAAGAAAAATTAAAAAATATCAATTAAATATCAATGATCTTTTAAAAATAAATATTTTTTTCTGGAACAAAGCTAGTAAGATTAAATTTAGTTTGATTATTTAAAAGCATTGAAAGTATATAATTCTCTTATTGGCTGTATATTAGATTTCTCCGTTAATAACCTTTTTGCTACTTATTTTTTAACTACTTACATTCAAGTATTGGCCTAAAACTATACCCCACTTTACAATAAAAAAAAAAAACCAAAATATTTTGAAGCTTTATAAAATTAGCTGTCTATATTTGATAAATGTATATGTGTTCCCGTGTTGCCTCGTGTAATTTTCCTCCTTCGTTTTCATTACGTTAGTTACGTAAGTTTAATTAAAAAATTTCCAAGATAATCTTAACACGAGAAAATAATTTTAACAGTGGAATACACTTAAGAAAATATAAATTTCATATCATCGCCTGTTATCGATGTCTTGATCACAAACTACTTTTGCACCTACCTGGTGCATAAGTAAATACTCATGCAGAAATGATCCGACGGTTGTGTTATTAAAATTGACGGAAAATTCTCTTGTTTTTGTAAGTGAAACCTCAATTTCTTTTTATTATTCACAACAAGTATGTTAATAAAAACAGTTTATAGAATATTGAGAACACCCAGTATGCTTGTTACAATTTCTACACGCTATGATTAAATTTTGGAAAAAAATAATATAACAATTTAATTTTTATTGCTTGTCATTACTATAAATAAAGTAGCCTTAATGTATTGCAAGTTGTTCGCTATTAATATATCAAGTAATTTTTCATTATTTTCTTACAACCATCTTCATCACAAAATTTTTTAAAAAGAAAAGTGTGACCCAAAAATCGCTCAAAAAGTGCCTTTTTTCCATTTGAGGTAAGGAAAAGACATAGAATATTATATGTAAATTATTTCAAAAAATTAGGATGAGCATTGCTTTTTGTTTTCAAGGTTTGAAAAATGACCTATTTAGGGGTTAAAGATCCCAAAATCTAAGAATTGAAAATAGCAGTGGTATAAAGTTATTCTCACTGCAATTTTTGTTTAATGACCTTGGAAAAATGAAATAATATATCTCCATTCTGAGAAGCTTGTAAACCAGTCCCTATACAACTTTAAAAATTGAAAAAAAAAAAACATAATTTTTAGGACATGTCTAATAAAAGTAATTGTATTCAATTATTTTTTTCACAAAATCACCCTTATCAATAAAAAAATTAATGAAATGCTAAATTTTAAAAAAAAGTCTTTTTTCTTTTTTTTTGGAAATTCGGTATAGTTTTTTTTTTTTTTTAATCCCCCTCGGAAAAAATCTATCCCAAATAAAAAAATTTTAGTATTTAGATGTTTTAGGATTCTCAAAATGTATTTTTAAAAAAAAACCCCCCTTTTAAAATTAAAGTTTTAAAAACCCCCCAAAAAGTTTAAAAAACATCCCTATTATTCCAAAAATTTTTGGTTTTATTTCTTTTTTAGACATGTATTAGATATTATTTGTTATATTTTATCTTTTTAAAGTTGCATTTTATGATTTTATTTTTTTCGTGGGATAAATTAACCCTTTTGAAAGGGGAATGTAAAAATAAACTCTGGGGGTTGTGAAAAAGGTTTTTTTTGCGGTCTCCTTAATAACTGACTTTAAAATTTTCGATATCTTTTTAAATTTTGCCGGAATTAAAAAATAAAAAAACTTCTTAATAAAAAATAAATTTCAGGCGGGAAAAAAACTTGTGTTTCCCCAAAAAAATTCAGTTATTTTCCAAAATTTTTGTTTTTTGGATAAAAAATTTTTTTGAATTTTTCATAAAAAAAGAAAAATAAAAAATCAAAAAGCGCGGCTTTTTAAAAGGGGGAATAAATTCTAGTTAAAATTAACCCCAAATATTGAAAATTTGAAAAATCCCGTCCCCACACCAACCCCCTTTAAAAATCCCCCCAAAAAATTTTTCCCCGCCGAAAATAAAATTGATTCAAAGTACGACATCGGTTTCAATAAAGGGGTTCCGGAAACTTTTTACCCCGTTCAATTCTCGGATAGAATTTTTTTTGATAAAATCACATTTTTTAAACATATTAATGTCAGAAAGCAACCGTTCCTTCCCTTTTAGTCCCAAAATAAAACCATGAACTTTTTTAAAAAGGAAAAAAGAACTATGAAAAAAAAATTTTTTTTATTTTTAATAGAAAATCTAGTCGCCAAATTTTTTAAGAAAAATTTTTTAAGTATTTCTTATATTATGGGAAAATTAAACCTGTATCTGCATATATATTATGTTTTAATAAACCGAAACCCTTTTTTTTTTTGTCCTACCCGATACCTAAAAAATTATTTTCTTTTAAAATTTTTTCATTTTTTTAATGATACTATTTTCTTGAACCCTTTTTAAAAAAAATTTTTAAGCAAAAAAAAAAAAAAAACCCCAAAAAATTTAAATTTTTTTTTTCCAAGTATTTTATGCTGTTTTTAAAATTTTAAGGGGGTTTTCCAAAACCCCGGGGAATTTTAAAAAAATAATTTTTTTCTTCTTTTTTTAAATCTTGACCCCTTTTTAAAAACCCCATTTTAGAATTTTTCGCCCTTTTGGGAAAATTTTTGTGTTTTACCTTTTTTTGAAAAATTTAAAAAAAAATAATTTTTTATACACACCAATATTAAAATAAATCAGAGGGAAAAAAAATAAGTTTTTTTTTTAAAAAAAAAAACATGGGAAAAAAAAATTTAAAAACGTTTACGGGTTTCCAAAATTTCCCTAAAAATATCTTTAATTCGGATTTTTTTAAATTTTAAACTTTTAGTCCCTTTTAAATTTATCAGTAAAATTTTTAAAATTTTCATATAAAATTTGGGGTTTTTAAAAAACCCCCTTTAAAAGGCAGTTCCAAAAGTTTTTGGGGGAAAGGCCCTTTTTGGGCCCCCGGGTTTTTTTCTAGTTGTTTTTTTTGCCAGTAATGTATTACAAAAATTTTTAAAATTTTTTTTTTTTTAAGTTAGTAAATTTCTGAAAAAATTTTCTATTTTTTCCCCAATTTTGTCTTTTTTTGGGTAAAAAATTGGGGGTTTTTTTTTGCAAAGATCGTTTAAAAAACAAATTTTAAAAAAAAACAAAAAAAAAAGTACGCAAACACCCCTTTAAAAAGTGTGCCAATAAACCAAATTTTGGGAAAAACACTTTATAGCACTTTAAAACATTTCAAATATAAAAATAATTTCCCGGTTTTTCCCAAATTTAACACGTACCCCCAATTTTAAAATTTTTTAAAATTTTTTAAAAAATGGATTATTTAAACCAAAAAATTTAAAAATCTTGGTTATTGCCATCCATGGAAAAAATTGTTTTAAAAATAATTTTGAAAAAACCCCACAAAAGGGGGTTAAAAGGGTTTTTTATGGTTTTTTCTTAAATTTTTTAATAAAAATTTTTAAAAAAAAAGGAAACCCTCAATTTCTTTTTAAAAAATATAGATTTTTAAGTTATAATGACAACTTTTTAATTTCCCCCTTTTTTTTAAAAAATTTAAAAAAATTTTTTTCCCAAATTTTGATAAAAATTCCTTTTTTTTCATTCTTTTTGGGAAAAGTTTTTTTTTTTCTGCGGCAATTTCCCAAAAAAAGGATTTTTTTTAAATAAAACTTAAAAAAGGTTTTAAGATAAATTTTTAAAGGGAATTTTTTTTTGAGCCCCAAAAAATTTATTTGTTTCAATTAAAAACAAAAAAACAAAATAAAAAAGGGGTTTTTGGGGAAACTAAAATAACCTTTTTTTTGGATGTTTTGACCCCGATAACTATTTTAGCATCTATCATGGGACTGGATAACATTTTTTACAAAACGCTTTTAATTTAATTGTTAAAAAAGGGTTTCTTTATTTTATGGGGAAAAGTAAAAATATTTTTCTTTTACTAAAAGGGGGGTATTTTTTGATATTTTTTTTAAAAAAACATTAAGTAACATTTTTCGTTTTTACAAATAGATTTAGAAAAAAATTTAAAAAATTTTAAAAGGGGCGGTGGGAAATACGGTGAAAATTTATTTTTGGGCCAAAATAGGTTAAGAATTTTTAAATTTTTAGTTACCCTGATTCATTGGTAAACTTTAAAAAAACTATGTAGAAGAAATATATGCACTATAAAAAAACCACTGGCGGGGTGGGGCCGCAAATTTTTTTTGGTTTTTGCTGACCCCTCTACCCGTCCTGGCATGGCATGTTCCCCTGTAAAACTATTTATTTTTTGGTTTTTAAAAATATTTTAAGCCCCGTTGGAAAAATCAGTTAAAAACCAAAAAAAAAAAAAAAAAGGCAAAAAAAGCAGTCTTTTAAAAGCAAATAAAAATAACATAAATTAGGTAATAAAAAAAAGCAATTTTACTTTACAAACTTTTGGTTTTTTTTAAGGGGTAGGGGTGTTGTATTTTATGTTTGGAGCCTTTTTTTATTCCCCAAATTTGGGGGAATATTTTTAATTCATCTGGGGTTAAACAAAAAAATGTTTTTTTTTAAAAAATAATTTATTTGGGTGACAATCATCTTTTTCTCACCGCCATATGGAAAAGTTGGAACTGTAAGAATATAAGCTACTTTTTTTTTTACAAAAATTTTAGAGATTTTATTTGGGGTAAGTTTTTTGAAAAATTTTAAAAAAAGGAAAAAAGGGTCTAATTTTAAAAAAAATTTTGTTTTTGATAATAGCTCGGGTTGGAAAATTTCTTCGGGGTTAAATTAAAGGTTTTTTAATGTAATAATAGACATTTCTTTTTTACTCTGTCAAGATTAATACCTAGGGGTAAAATGTTTCTATTTTTTTCCATAAAATTTTTTTAAATAATTTTATAAAAAAAGCACTTTCGGGTCTTTAAAAAAATTTGGGTTTTGCACCGGTAAAAAATTTAAAATTTGGGGTTAAATTAATTCAAGAAGCGTTATTTTGTCTCGTTTTTTCCCCCCACACACATACGTCCCCTTCCAAAGGGCAAAAAAGGGGGCCCCAAAATATTTATGGGTTTAAATCCCCCAAAAAACTACATTTTGATTTATTAAAAACTTTTAGAGAAATTTTTTAAATTTTTTTTTGGGGGGGCCGCAAAAGCGTCTGTCATGTGAAAAACGGTATTTTTTTAAAAAAGACTGGGCAACAACATTAAAACATTTAATATTAGTGAAAAAAAAAAAAAATTTTTAAGGGCCATTACTGTAAATCCCATATGTGGGGGGGTTCGACTGGGTTTAAAAAAACCATGGTCTCCCGAGGTAAATGGGGCTGGGGTTAGGGGGGGATAATAAAAAATTTTGATGTCAATAGAAAAATATTCTCCGTTCGTTGATAAAAGGAAAAGTTATTACAAAAAGAAAAAAAAAATTCTTCTATCCTTTTATTTTAAGCCAGCGGGGTTCTGGTAAATTTACCTTCGTCAAAAAAAATTATTTTGAGACTATGGCCGGGGGTATTATATTTATAATTAATTGATGATGGGGTCTGGTCCACACCCTTCCCCCCACAAAAAACCTTTTCACGTTTGGGGGACATTTTTTTTTTGCTTTCGCTTACTTATTTTTAATGGTTTTGGGGGGGATTTAAAAAACAGGAAAAAAAAAAAAATATAAATTTCTTAAAGGGTTTTTTTTTTCGCGTATCACTGGGGGTTCTCCATAAAAAAAGTTTTTTTTCCCCTTTCCTTATGGATAACATTTGTATTTTAATTAAAATATTTAAAAATTTTAATTTTTAAAAGTATGTGGCCCCCAAAAAAATTAAAATAAAAAAATTATTATTACTTGTTTAAGTATTTTTTTAAAAAATACTAAACATTTTTTTTAATTAAAAGGGGCCCCAAAAACGTGGCAAGGGGTTTGGGGATGTGCACAATTTTTTTTAATGTAAGGCCTATTTAGGCCCCCAGGGCCTATTCTATTAGCACATCAAAAAAACATTTGAAATTAAATTTTAAAACCCAAAAAATCAAAAAACCCCCCAAATTTTTTTGGGGAAAATCCAAGGGGTCGAAAAAAAGAAGGAACCCCCCGTTTTTTTTTTCCCATTTTTTGGTACTTTGACATCTGTTTTTAAAGACGGAAAAAATTTTTTGGTACTTTTTGGGGGGGGGAAAACTTTCCCCCCCGGGGGGGCAAATACCACCGTTGCCCTTTTAAAGGGGGTCTTTTTAAGTCCCAACCATTTCGAGTTTCCCGGTGGATAAATTTCCTTCTTCCTCTTCTACCCTTTTTAAAATTTTTTAAATTAATTTACCGTAAAATTGCTTAAAAAAAAATTTTTTTTCAAATTTAAATGGGTTCCCCCCAAAAAAAAGGGTCTGTCCTCAGATGAGTTAAATTTTTCCTCTCAGCACAAAAATAAGGTATTCCAATTTGATTAGTCGATTTTTGTTTTTTTAAATAAAACTTGGTCACATATCTATTATTTTAAAAAAAACCCTTTTTAAAAATTAAAAATGAATAATTGGGGGACTATTTTTAAAATTAAAAAAGTCAGTTTTTTAAAATTTTTCAAAAAGGGGTCAACGGGGTTTTCCCGGTTTATAATTAATGTATACAAATATTTCTGAATGGTAAAAGAAAAATTTTGGGAAAAAACTGTAGTTATCGAGAAAAAAAAAAAACGGCGTAGAAAAAAGGGCTTGGGGATTCTTTTTAAATTTAAGAAAAATTTTTTCGACATTTTTAGTGGTCAAAACTTTTTTTTTAAATAACCCAAAAATCGGTTTTTCAAAAAAACCCCGTTTTTTTAATTCTCCTCCCATTTTTTATTTTTTGGTAAAATTAAATTTTTTTTGAAAAAAATAGACACAATGGCCCAAACAACGCCCAAAAAACTGATATTATTTTGTTTTTTTAAATATTCAAACTAAAAATTTTTTTTTAGTGGGGAATTTTAGGAATCGAAAAAAAATTTATTATTGAAAATTTTACCTGTGTAAAAATTGAGCTAATTTTAAAAAAATTTTTAAAAAAAAATTTTTTTGTTTCCCTTTTTTATTAGAAAGGGGTTTTTATTTTTAAAAAGTCATTTTTTTTCGGGGGGTTGGGCAGCGATCCCCCCCACAAAAATCTTACCCCCGGGGAAGGGGTAGTAGGTAGTTAAAGTTATCAACGGGTTTTTAAAAAGAGATCTAAGGGCTGTTGGGGGGAAAAGAAAAAAATTAAATATCAAAAAAAGGGGGGAAATTTTTTTAAACCCTACAAAAATATCAATCATTTTTTTAAAATTCCCACCTAATTATAGGTTTTTTAAACTTTTTTTTTTGGGTTCTTTAAAAAAAACCCCTACAGGATTTGTTATTTTTTTTTTAAACTTTTAAAACTTCATTTTTTTAAACATTTTTAGAAAAAAAAATTTTTGGGGTGTTTTGTTTTTTAAATTTAAAATTTAAAAAGTACATACATTAAAAAAACAGACTTCGTTAAACGTCTTTTTAAACGGAAAATATATGATTTTTTTTTTATAAAAAGTTTTTTCAGTTTTTTTTTACATTCTAAATTTCCCCCTTAATAAGCAATGTTGAATTTTTTTAAAATTTTTTTTATGGGGGGTTTTTTAAAAGCTAACCAGAAAAAAAAACTTTCAAATTATGATCTGGTTTTTTAGTTTCTTTTGGGGTTTTTTTACCCCCCCAAATTTTTTTTTTTTTAATTTAAAAAACGCCGTTCGGGTTTTCCTCATGTTTGGGGCTGGTTAAAGGGCTTTTTATTTTTTTTAATTTATTTTTTAACCCAAATTCAAATATTTTTGATTTGAAAAAGAAAAAATTTCCTTTTTTGGAACAGAAAATTTTTTTTTAAAAAAAAAATTTTCCCTTTTTAACCTTAAAAAATCTTGAAGCGTCATGGTTTTACATGAAAGTAAAAGGGGTTAAAAAAAAAAGTCAAAAAAACCAATTTTTTTAATTTAAAATTTTAAAATTTTAAATAATTCCCAAAAAAAAATTTTTCCCCAAATTTAAAAATCTTTTAAAGGGGGTTTTTTCAAAAAAATGTTAAAAATTTTGGTTATTTAAGGGGCTTCATTGGCTTTTTCGTAAATTTAATCCATTTCTGCCTTAAAATCTTTAATAAGTATTGCAGGGGAAAAATTTACACCCCTTCAACATTTTTTCCTTCTTTTCCCCTACTGTTAAATTTTTAATTTTTTGGGGTTACATAAAGCCATTCCACTACTTATTAACCCCAGCAGCTCTTAATAAAGTTTAAAAAATTTTTGGCATTTCTTTAGGGGAAATAAAATAATTTTTTGAACATCCCACCTACTCCATTTTCGGGGGGGTTCGGGGAAAACCTTTCCCCCTTTTTTTGCGATTTTTTTTTTTCAGAGATGTAGTGGCTGTAACATAATTTATGATATTTCTCATCAAAACAAATAAAATCCCTTTTTATCATATTAATGTCGTTTCCCCTTCCCCGGCCCCCTTTATTCCTTTTTTTTTTTTTAGGACTTTTTCCCCCAAAAAAAAAATTTTAAATCCCAAAAAAAAAAGGGGGAAAATTGAAAAATTTTTTGTTTTTGCACAAAAAATTAAACTAATATAAAATTTAAAAAACAAACATAATAATATTTAAATTACTTGTTTAAAAATTTTTTTTTTTAATTTTTTTCTTTTTTTTTTATATTGTTGAAAAAAAACTTTTTTTTAATATTAAAAGTATTGCATTTAAATGTCACAAAATTTTTTAAGGAGGCCCCCACTGTCGGTTCAAATTATGAAAATTTTTGGAAAACTGTGAAGGTTTTGACAGTTTTTAAAAATTTTTTTTCATTCCCTTTAAAAAAAACATTTTTTTAACAATTTGTTTTCTATATTGTCCCGTTTTTTTTCAGCCGATAATAATGATAAAACCCTTTTTTTCTAGGTCTTTGTAAACCCCATTTGATTCATCTACCGTTTTTTTTAAAAATTAATTTTCATTTTTTTAAAATTCTTTTCCCTTTTTTTGAAAAACCCCCCCCAAAAATTTTTTCCCAGCGTTTTTCCCATGGGGTTTTTGGTTAATCTTTTTGTCAAAAAAAGTTTTCCAAAAATTTCGCTCTGGGGAAAAAAAAACTTTTGTTAATTGGCTTTTTTTCTTCCCCTGTAAAAAATTTTTTTAAAAAAAAAATTTATCTTTGGGGAAAATTTCAATAAAAAAATATATAAATCTGATTTTTAAAGGCATGAAAGTGAAAAAATTTTGCCCAAACAAAGATTAAAAGCCCCTAAAAATTTAAAACTTTAATTTAAAAAAATTTTTTTCTTTTAGTTCAAAATTATGACGGTGGAAAAAAAATATTTTTTTTTTAATTTAAAAATAATTTTTTAATTTAAAAAATTAAAAGGAAAAAAAAAAAAAAAAATACGTTTTAAAATGCCCTTTAAAACCAAAAAGGGGCCTAACTGTTTTCCCTGGTTCTCCAAAAAAAACAATGGGCTAAAAACACTCCCAAAATTTACAGTCTACAATCCCCGTGGTCAAGTAACATATGGGAAAAGATTTTTATAAATATTTAATTCCTACAATTTATTAAATTATTTGAATAGTGCAGTAAAAAAAATAAGTGTTTTCTTTTATAAAAACATTCAAATTAAAATATTTTTAAAGAATAATTTATTTTTAATTTTTCCCCAAAACCCTTCCCAAAACTTAAGTAATACATTGCGACTTTCATCCCCTTTTTTTTTTAAAAATTAGGGGAAACTTTTAAGGGGGACCCTTAAGCAAAAAAACCAACTCTGCTTTTAAAAATGCCCCAAAATGGGTTAAAATTTTAAATTGGGGGGCCCCCGGGAAGCCAATTTTTAAAAAGAGAAAAGAAGGGAAAAAAAAAATAAAATTTTTTTTTTTTAAATTATGAAAAAAATCTCAAAGTTTTGTTAAATGGGTATAAGTAACTTAATTTTTTTTTTTTTTCTTTTTTTAAAAGGGGGTTTTCCATAAAAATCATTTGAAATTTTTTTTGTTTTTTAAAATTGAAAAAAAAAAGGGTTCAGATTTTTTTCACAAAGGGGACTGATAAACTTTTTTTTTGTAAAAATTAAAAAAAATTTTAAAATTTAACCCCTTCCCAATTAAAAATCAGCCCTTTTTAAAAATTTTAAAATTTTATTTAAAAAAAAAGCAAAAAAAACACCCAAAACCCCAAAATCAAAAAAAAATTTCCTCCCTAGCAAAATTTTTTTTAAATTTCAAAAAAAAAACGCCCTACGCAGTCTATTGGGCCCTATTAGAAATTTTTCAAAATTTTTAAAATTTTTTTTTTCACTATAAATTTTAAAGGGGCAAAAAAGTTTTAGCCCAAAATATTTACAATGGGTTTAAAAAAGGCCTTAACCCCTCTAAAATCCAAAACATTTTTTCCCGATTATTTATAAAAACCTCCCCGGGCTTTTTACTTTTAAATTTTCGACCCAAAGAAATACTTGAGTTTACGGGGGAAAAAATTACACTTCAACAAAGCTTATAATTTAACTTGGTTTTTTGAGGAAGAGGGTTGGGTTTTCTAAGGCATTCCCTCAAATATTTTTTTAGAACATTTCAGTAATTTAAACAGAAAATTTTCTTGTTTTTTAAAAATAATTTGTTGCACTTTGACCCCTCCTCCCCCGGCCCCGGCTCCCCGGGGGGGATTTTTTGTCTTTTTACTTGACCCCAACGTGGAACGACCCCCCCCCCTTTTTTTTGGGGGGGGGGAAACTCCCCGGTTGGTGCGTAATTCTGCGGGGTTACAAAATGTCGATGTAAAGCGTTACATAGGGGGGTTCCCTTTTTTTGTCATTTTAGATCGATAAAGGGGAAATTTTTAAAATGATTTCAATTTTAAAGGGGGGGTTTTACGTTGAAAGAAATATTTTGTTTTAAAATTTTTAATTTTTTAAAAATTTTAAAAAAATCAATTTTCTCCTGGCTATAGACAAATGGCTTTAAGTTGCAAGTTTTTTTCTCGTGGGGAGAAAATAGGTATTTTAATTTTAAAAAATTCCTTAAACGACAAATACAACATTTTTAAAATTTGTTTTTTTTTTATGAAACAGTATTTCCGCCCTCTGATGCCCCCCCTGTTTTCCCGTCCTTCAGTGACAGTAAAATTAGTATTGAAAAATGGTGCAAACAAAATTATATGATTACCCACAACGTAAACCCTTTCTTGTGTAAATTGAAAACCATTTTGTTCGGAAAATTTGGGTTTAAAGAAAATTTTTAAAAAAAAATTTTCCCCCAAAAAAAACATTTAAATATTATTTATTTAAAACTAACGATTTCCCCAAAAAAATGCAAACAATATTTAAAATTTTTTATAATATTCTTTTTAAAAAAAAATAAAAAAAATAAAATTTTACAAAAAATTTTTTGTAGCTTTTTTTTGTAACCAAACTTGCCCTTCCTGATGGTCTCTCCTTTTTTCCCCTAAAAAATGGGAAACATTTGCAAGAAGCCAATTCTTTAAAAACCCCCTTTTATAAAGGTTTTCGACATCTCCTCGTTTATGTTTCAGTGCCCTTTTTTACGCTCTTCCTAAAGCTCAATATTTTCCCCTGCCGCTTAAAAGGGCTTTGCACCCCAAAAAGGTTTTTTTTAACCTTTTAAAAATTAGCCAAACAAATAATTGCGGGGCCGGGGGCCAACCGCACACTAAAATGAGGGGTGCATTCGGTAATGTATGCCGCCAAAAATAAAATTCAATAAAAATTTTCGCTTTGCTCGTTATTTTTATTTTAAATTTTCCAAACCTTTTTTTAAAAAAAAACAAAACAAAAAAAAATTATAAAAAAAATTTAAAACATTTAAATAAAAAATTTTTAATTTTCCCCCCTGGTTTTTAACGGTTTTTTTCCTTTTACACGATTTTTCCCCCGTGCAAAATATAAGTTTTTTCTTTTTTTTTTTTAAGGGGTTTTTAAAAGGCCTTTTTGTTTTATTTTTGGGGTTAATTAAGGAAAAAACTTACTTGTGCCCGTTTTTTTTTCCAAAAAAATAAAAACTTTTAAAACTCGGAAAATATCAAAGTTTTTTGGGTTTTTTTAGGTTTTTTTGGAAAAGGTTTTTCCGGGTTTATTTTAAGAACGTTTTATAAGTTTTCCCCTTTTTTCTTTTTAAAAATCAAAATTTTTAAGGGGATCTTTTGGGTTTTTGGGTTTTATCCCCATAGGTTTTTGAAAATTTTTTTTTTTAATAAAATTTTTAAAAGGGGTCCACAAAAAAAAATTTGGTTGTGTTTTTCGGAGGGTTTTTCTTCTATTTTCTTTTACAAAAAGGTACGAAAAATTAAAGAAATTTGGGGTAAAACGAAATGGTCCCAAAAACCCCAAATTTATTTTTTTAAAAAACCTGCCCCCGGAATTTTGGGTTTTTTTTTTAAATTTTAAAATTTTTTTTTTCCCTTTTTCCAAAGGGAGTAAAACATAAATTTTGGAAACCTCCCCCTTTTTTAAATTTTTTAAAAATTTCTTTTTTATTTTTGAAATTAAAAACCCAAATCGAATGGGACCCCGATTTTCCCCAATTTTAATTTTTTAAAAATCGGGAATTTTTTTTTTGGTTGAATTTTTTATTTTAAAATTTTAAAAAATTTTTATACTTTTTTGGTTTTTTTTTAAATTTTAAATTTTTTGGAAAGGAAAAAGGTTTTAAGTTATTGAATTTTTTACCTACAAATACCCCCCGTAAGCTTACCTGGAATCCCCTGACATTGAAAATTTTTTACAAAATTATACACAAAAATGGATCATTTAACTAAACCCCGTCTTTTTTTCTGGTTATGGGACGAATGAAACCCCAAACCCCAAAAGTTTGTAATATTTTTAATAAAAAAATCCCCAAAACAGAAATCCGTTAACAAAAGCTCTTAAGCAAATTTAAAAAAAAAAAACCCCAAAAAATCGGACACAAAAAAGACCCCTTGCATTCCGCCAAAAGAACGAAGGGGCCGACTTTTGTTAAATTTTGAGGAAATCCCACCTTTCTCCAAAAGAATGGGGGGAAAGAAAATTTTTCCCCAATGTCCGTAAACCCCCTGTTCCAAAAAAATTTAAAGGGACGGAAAAAGGAACTCCCCAGAAGATATGACAGCCCCCAAAAAATTTCAAAATTATCAGGGGCTCCCCCAAAAATTTTTTTGGGCCCCGGGGGCTTCTCTGACGAATCCCTTGGGGAAGGGTAATTGTCGTTATTGGGCCGGAAAACCCCCGACTGGAAAGGGGAAAAACACCCATTCCCCCCGAAAAGAAAAAGTTTGGGCGGGGATAAGGGGTAAAAAAAATTGGCCCTTTTTGGGGAAAAGACGTTAAATGGGAAAAATAACTGCAGCTTTTAAAAATAAATTTTCCGGGTCTTTTATTTTCAAAAAAATCGTAAGTTGTGTTAATTTAATTTTTTTACTACACTTCCCCCTTTTTGGCTCGCCCCCCAAAAAATTTCCCATTGGAAAAAAAATAATATTTTTATTTTTCTTTGATTTTTTTTAAAATGATTTTTTGAAAAATCAAGCACCAAGTGACAAAATTTTTCCCGAATGCCCCTTTCCCTTTCCCCAATTTCCCTTTTCTAAAAATTTTTTTTTTGGGAAAATGGATTGGACAGGGCAAAATCCCAATTTTTGGTCTCCGGATTTTTTCTCGATTATTTCTTGGGGCCCTTGAAAAATTTTTTTTTTTTTAAAACCAAGCCCCTGACCTTGATGATTTAATTTAAAGTTAAGGATAGCAGCAGAATGTGGGGTTTAGAACTTCTAAATTTTTTTCTTTTTCGGAGAAAAACTTATTCCCGGGGGGTAAATTAACAAAGCATCTGTTTAATTTTTTTTTGTTTATTGTTTTAAATTTTTCCTGTATTGTTTATTTTTTTGTATTTTTTAGGAAAAAACATTAGGTATTACTTTAATTTAATTTTTTTAAAAAAAAATTTCGTTAGAAAAAATACTTTATAAAAAAGTATACACAAAATTTGGGAAACTCAAAATAAATCAAATCGGGGGGTTCCTTTAAAAAAAGCTCCATTCGATTTCGAAAAACGGAAAAAATTGGGAAAGGGGGTTGGGGTAAAAATAATTTCGAACCACGGGGACAAAATTTTTTATAAAGTGGATAAACTTATGGGTTTTCCCTATTTATGCTACACTCTGTATAAGCTATAAAGGATATAAAAATTTAATAAAAAAAAAAAAGAAATTGTCTATAAAACAGTTATAAAAAATTTTGATAATATAAAAAAAAAGGTATATAAACGAAAAAAAATTTGACAAAAAAATTTGGGTTAAAAAAAAAAAATATTAATGTGATTTTTTTTTTTTTTTTTAAAATAAAAAATATTTTTTTTTGAATCTAAATCCCTAAAATTTGAAAAAAAAGAAATAAAAAAATTAATTTTTAAAATTTTTTCTTGAAAAAAATCCCGGGTTTGGTTTTTTGATTATAACTCAAAAATTTTGCATTAAGAAAAAGGGTTATTAAACCCAAATTAAAAGGCCTTTTCAAAAATCATTGTTTATAATATAAAGTTTCGTGTATATTTATAGTTTTTAAGATATAGACTTTTTAAATTTAAAAAAAATCTTTTTTATCGAAAATTACGCTTTTTTCTCGATTATTTGTTTTAAACCCCAATTTCACTAGTTTTGTTCAGCGTAAATTCGAAAATCCTAGCCCCGACAACCCAACCACTCATTTTTTGTGGGCCTTTGTAAGTAAGAAAATTTGGGTAAAAAGCGTCAAGTTTTCAAATTTCCAATAAACACTATTACATTTAAAATTTTCTTTTAAAATTACTTTAAATTCTTGGGAATTTGCCTGGATAATTTCCAAAGAATTTTTGGAAATTACCCCATCTTGGGTAATCAATTGCAAAATTATCCCGTGATAAAGTCATATTTGATTTTTTATTTTCAAATAATTAAAAATAAGAAATTTTAATTTTGATTTTTTTTTGTTCTTTTTAAAAAATTGACAAAATTTCCCAAAACAAAGAAAATTATTTTGATGACATCAAATTGCATCATAATTACACAGAAAAAAACCCTATTTTTTTACGTGATAAATTTTTTTACTAAAAATTTGTATCCCAATTTTAAAAACCTTTTCTTGTTTTTTTATTACTTTTTTTTTCAAGAATAATATTATTTAATAACCTTTGAAAAAAAAAATATTTTCAGAAAAATTTCATTGTTTTAAAGTAACCTAATCATTTAATAATCTTCCTTTACTCTACCTAAATGTGCAATAATTTAGGTATAAACAAAAATAAAAAAAAATTTTTTGGGGTTCAAAACCTAAACTATAGATTAAGTGACACTGTTTTTTTAAAACATTTTATTCTTTTTGATTCTATTTTCCATATAAATAATTTAAGTTTATGTTTAAACATGGTCTTAGTTCAACTTAATGGGTGTCCAGGGAGACTCCACAGACCTGCACCCCCCCGCACCCCTCGGGCTCTGGGCAGTCATCGATGATCATCTCTTGTTCCCTTTTCAATTTAAAAAGAAAAATATTTATAATTTGATGAAACAAATTAAAGAAATTTGAAAGAGTGTCAAATCTCAAAATAAAAATGTTTATGATATTTAAATTTCATCTACAAATTCGGCTTTTTAATGTTAAAAACGATGTTTTAATCAAAATCCCAAATACAAATGTTTTGTTTGTTACAACAATTAAAAAAATAAATACTTAAAGAATTTTTAAGTTAAATGTAACCTTTTGCCAAGTTTATATGAAAAAGATAGAAAAAAATGAAAATAACCGTTAAACTTTAAAACAATAGGTTTAAAAGCAAGGGCCAAAAATTATGTGAGAAAAAGAAAGCTTATCTCCGGGATCAAGAGATCTTCTCCTCGGTTCTTCCCGGGGCTCCCGGGTACCGGGGCCAAATTTGCGTTTTCCTTTTCTCATTTGTTTTGTAAATTGGTTTCCCCTTTTTTTTACGGGGCCGCCAGGTTTCGCCTTCTAACGATTTTTGGTTTTAAAGGTTGTGGAAAGTAAGGTAATCTTAAATCCCCTTGAAATAAGGTTGACGGGCCCAAAAGGTTTTTAAAGTCCAGTTGCCTTTCGAAAACTCCAGTCAGGCAGATCAACTAATTACTCGTGGGAAATTATTTAGGAGGATTTCCCAGGGGATATGGGGCAAAAAACCCTCTTTGTTGAAGTTTTGGAAAGTAAACCCTTCCTGTGCCGGTTTTTGGGGGTGCCGGGTGGGCCCCCCTCCCATCATTTTTTGGGTTTTGCCAAAAATCCCCATCGCAGGTTTCTGAAGTTATACCCTTACCCCATCCTAAACCGGACTGTACGGAGTCTTCGATTGAGGGTGGTTCCTTAATCATGTTTGGTTTGGGGTTTAAGGCCAAGAGGCCTGGTATACCCCAAAACTGGAAGAGGGAGTTCCTCCCCGCAGTTCTTTTGTTCTTCTATAACCGGGTTGGTTTGAAAACTGGTATGGGACCAAAATGGGCAACCTAAAACACAATTAAACAAACGATTATGTTATCGGCAATAAGGCGCTTGTCGTTACCAAAAAGTTTCGATTATGGACAAAAAACAGTACTTATTATCGGAAAACAAATATCTTTTTTTACCATTAACGTTCGGAAAGTTGTACTTTTTCACACGCAAACACTTGCAAGAAAACACTTTCTACAAGCAGTTGTAAATGGAAAGTACATTGAGGCGCTTATAATACATTTAAAGACAATTAATAAAAGCTTAATATGACACTGTTATTTACAGAAATATAATTTATTTTACTTAAAAGGACATAGTCATATTTTAAATTTAAATTGCTCTGTCACATGAAACATGCCATCTGAAAGTTGTGAGATCTGATTTTTCACTAAATTCGAACAATAAGTACAGCCCCTTTCTTAGCTTACCAAGTAAGTTTATGCTACGAATAGCTTCATAGATACATAGAGCCTTTGCCATAAATGGCGTCATTTTAAAAAATACTACGCAAAGAAACTAAACAAATAATACGGATATTTTGGAAGAAGTTAACGCAGTATATCTGGAGCTACTTCTAGAAAGATCCCGATGCAGCTATGAAAAATAATATTACGATATTTTTAACAAATAGTGAGACAACAGAAAAGTTAAGAGCTATAAGAAAGAGGTATTTCTTACATATTTTCCAACAAAGGTAAAAATGTTTAGCCTTCAACCCTTTGGTTGTGGTATTTCATGTTAATAATAGTATTGAAAACCAGAAAGAATATAGATAACGCTTATTGTATAAAGCTAACTACCCACTAAAAAAGAAAACCGTTGGATATACAAACAAAAGTATAAAATTTTTACACACGACGATGTTATGAGATACATTAAAGAGGCTCCTAATGACATATATTTATATTTAATGGTAAAAGTCACAATTATTTTTGGCGTATTTAATGCCTGTCGAAGCGTAGAATTGAGGAATATAACACCTGAAATCATTGAAGATAAGACAATTTTATAAACATTAAAATAGCAGATACATACTATCAGTAGTTTTTTGTTTCCAGGGATGCCGAAAGTGGAGAATACATTACCTTACAAGAAAAATATGCAAACCTGCTTCCATCCGATATTTCTCACACAAGGTATTTTCTTTATTTACGAACAAAGAAAATGCACAAAATAGCCTGTTAGTAAAAATATGTTTAAAAAATGCCCTATAAAATAGCAAATTATTTGAAATTGACGAATCAGAGTTATACACAGGACATTGCTTTCGAAGAAGAAAAGCGCCACTGTGCGGAGGGTTATTTGACGAATTAAAAAGGCAGATAAATCAAATAAATTTTAAAATCAAGTACGTTAGAAATAAGCTTTTTTAAGTCATCTAGCTACAAAAAGAATTTCATTCACGGCGAACATCCAAAGACAATGGGCTCACCATAGCATTAAAAAGCGTAACTTTTTTTTTGGGACAGTCCCGAGGCTGATGCCTAAGTACTAATGTATCGTGGGTGTCTTAAGTGTGGTGGGTTTGTTCCTGCAACACTCTAAGGTTAAGGAACGAAAAGCGGGAAGGGGGCCCTCTAACTAACAAAAGGATCATAAAGTTGCACTACTGTTGCTCTGTTGGGAGCTGAGGAGGGTTGTACTGGCCAACTCCTCTGGAAAATTAATCCATAAAGAGCGACAAATCCCAAAAAGTGACGGTGGGCAAGGAAAGCCTTTCTGTAAGCGTTGGATCTTAAAAAAAACGGCTCTTCTTTTAATGGGTCGATTTTTAAATGTTTGGGGAGATTCCCTGACGAAACAGTATTAAAGGTCGATTTGGGATACATACAGAATAAGATTAAAATAAAGAAATATTTTTGGCACAAAAAGGAATCCAAGTTTTTTTAAAGCTGCCGCCCTATGGATGTATTTTAAATTAACTTTTAAATATTATGTTTTATTATGAAATATATTTATTTTTTTCCCAAATATATGTTTTAAAAGAAATGTGCGCTTTAAAAAAAATAGTAGTTCCTTGCAAAAAGTCTTTTTTCCCTTGTTAGGTAAATTTTTTTTTTAACGACGTGGAAAAATGTTTTTTCCAAATTTTTTTCGTGGAAAGACATTTTTCTCCCTTTAAAGAGGAAGGTTTTTTTTTCCCAATTAGTGCGGGAAAGGCAAATTTAAATGAGGTGTTAAGAACCGGGAATATTTTGAAATGGAAAAAATTGGGTTAAAAAATGTGTGGTTTTTTGGTTTTCAAAATTATAAATCTATTAATGTACAATTTAAGATTTTGTGGGTGGACCTGGCTTTCAATACCTAAAATAATGAGTGTGACGTTGAATAATTGTATTTTGATTTCCAAGTAGTTAACTTCGGTTTCTATGATAGGTTTTTTTTTTTTAAAATAAAAAGTGTCAAAATAATTTATATAAAATATGGAACACGAAATTCTGTTTTTTCTCTAATGTGCTACTTTAAAATTATACCGAAAAATCTCCCAGTATGAACAAGAATATTCTTTTTTCCATCAAAAAAAAAAAAATACGGGCTTTAAACCTTAAAAACCTGAAACGTTGACCAAAGAAATATTACAAATTTTAATATACATTCTATTTTGTTTTAAAAATTTGGTTTTTTTTCGGTTTTCTACTTACTTCAATTACTTTATTTCAAATTATGATTATAATATTCATTACAAACACAAAATGAAATGACGTCAAACAAAAAATGAATAAACCTGGTTATAAAATAATAAAAATAAACTTCTCTAGAAAACTATTTATCATACGGTTCCAACTCTAACAATTTTTTGATCTCGATTTAAATTTTTTTAAACCCTTGTCCTTTAACCTATTTGGCAGTTTGTTAAAAATTTATAAATAAATGGGAGATTTTTCAGTAGGGTTAGGCATGGGGATAATTAACATTCATGGTTCTTGTTCTTTGATTCAATTGGGCTTTAAAGGCTTTCTGATTTTAAAGAACATAAGACATCAATATTATATATATATATATATAACGTTTTTGTCAGTAGACCCATATTTTTAAAAACAGAACGGCCTTTCATCTCTTCATTTTTAATTTTCTAACAATCGTTTTTATACTAAATCCGTATGGCTGTCTCTCCCCAAAATATTATTCCATATTTGACTGTGGCTTCAAAATAGCAAAGTACTTAAAGGTTTTTTTCTTTCATATATTTGCCAGTGACCCTAATACCATAACGATAAATTTAATTTTTAATTGATTTTGAATATAAAACAGTCCAAAAATTTAAGATATCCCCAAGAATTTCGTATTTTGGGAAAGTCTTTATCATTTTTAAGTTACTGGTCTTTGTACTTTTGTTCTTTGCGAAGGCAAATTTTTTTTTCTTCATTTAAGATCAGTCGTTTTCCATAAACCATTTTGTTATTTTTCGAGAAAATGTTTACTTTCAATGATGAGCTGGTCAACATCATTACTTCCTAAAAGCCATTAGTATCATCGCGTAGTTTAAGGCCGAAACCCTATTTATTGTTAAGTCATTTATATAAATAATAAATAAGAAGGGCCAAACTCCCGGCAATACCCAAATTATTTTAAGTTTGAGAATTATAGTTTTCCATTTTTGTAATGCGTACTTTTTGCCTTTCATTAAGATATGTGTTCCAATATGCGTTCCCTCTTATTCCATACATTTCCAGTTTCCTTGCAAAAATCCCTATCTAAACAATCTACGCTTTGGATAAATCCAAAACATTCCCAAAATCACCATTTCAAGGTGATCCCTGTAAAACTGTTGCTGTTTGGGTAGATTTTCCATCTAAGTACCCATCTTTGGCATTTACTAAATGGTTGCAATTTTATAAAGTTCATTAGTCAAACCTTGTTTAAATAATTTTAAAAGATTAATATACTAATTGGCCTATAATTATCCATCAGTTCTGGATCACCTTTTTACAGAGGTTTTAAGGGCAATTTTTAATTTTAAATATTCCGTCAAATCAATTATTAATTAATAACATAAAATATTTTTACATATATTTGATTTTTATATACTAGTTGGGATTTTAAAGCTATGTTTGTTTTTTGCGTTTGCTTTTCACAAAGTTCATCTGGTGTTAACAAATACATTATTGATCATTACTACAAAACCATTTAAAAAGAATGGCAGTAAAACTTTTAAAAGGTTTGGTACTACAGATATTAAATGATTGTTGTATTCATTTGCTATGTCTTCAGGATTTCCTCTTTTGATCCCTGATCGGCTATTTTCTTTACCTGTTGATTTCTACAAACAGCCCCATGCATTTCATTTATTTTCCGAGTTGCGTACTCGTTTCTCATATTGTTTTATTCGAGATTGTTGTAATAAATTATCATATTCTTTTTTCTTGTTTTGATACTGGGCTTTAAAATTTTGATTTTGCCTTGATAGCATTAAAAGAATGTCCAGTTCCCTTTTACACGTAATAATTTGAGGATCTCTGTAGACGGGCAGGACCCTATTTTTAGAACACAACTTTAGAGGAAAATTCTCCTGAAAAATATTCATAAAATGATTCATAAATACCGACCATTGCTTATCAACATCATTCCTAGAAACATTATAAACATCGGCCCAATCTTGTTGTCCCAAACAATACAGAAAGTCACTCTTTTTTTCATCTGTAAAAAATCTTTTGTACATTTGATCATGGGTTTTTTCAAACCGAGATTTAAAAATGGCTTTTTGTGCTGTGTGATCAGATATAAAATTTTCAAATACTAAAGTTTCTACCTGGTCAAAGTTTGTAAATATATTGTCTATACAACTAGATGTATTAGAAGTTATCCTGGTGTCTTCCAATATTCTAGGATGAAAGTTAAAAGAGGACATTAAGGACAAAAATTCTATTTTAGATTTATTCTCCTTTAACATTTCGATGTTAAAATCACCCACTATAAAAACTAAATTATTTTCATTAAATATGTTAAGTAAAAGCTGCTCAGTTTTTTCTAAAAATATTTTCATATCACTACCAGGAGGCCTATATACACTTATAACTAAAATATCTATATTACCTAATTTACCTTCGCCAAGAGCTAACAAATTTAACTTTGGATGACATTGAAGATAAGAAAGATATCCTAGTGGTTAACATACCAGAACAAAGACACATGTAACATGAACCTTTGTTGTTTCCGGTCATAATGATATTTACTGCTACAGAAAATATATAGAATTGCGTCCATCAAACAGTAACCATCGAATGTTTTCATAAATTATTAAACATTTAAATATACAGTGCAGTGCGTAAGGATAAACAAAATCGGAAAAATTTCCTTTGATTTAGTAGGGGTCCTTAAGCTTGAAAATCCTGAAGAGTATACCAGACACTGTTTAAAGAGGTCCTGGGCAACTTTATTGGCTAATTCTTCTGAGACAGACACTATAGACCTAAAACGGCACGGAGGATGGAAATCTTCTTCGGTTGCAGAAAGTTATATCGATGAATCAATAACACATAAAATGAGAATTGCTTATAAAATTTTAACAAATAATCTTTCGAAAAATAATACCATAAATTGACCTGAGCTGATGCCATGTCTGCAGCCTGTAGCTACAGCTACTACTTCCAGCGGCACCATAAATTTTGGTTTATCCATCTGCTCAAACCATTGGCTTGATTTAGCTTCTACCGTAAATGTACAATGTATGACAAGTTATACTTTTTATATAAATTATTATAAATAGCATTGTAAAATAGTTTCTCCTAATTTTCATAACACCATTCATTATTAGTAATGTTTAATAAATTTTTAATTTGATCTTTTCACTCGCATTTTATTTAAAACATATTTTTTGTGTCATCACCCTTAGTAAGCTCGTAGAAAAACTATAGTTTCTAACACTGGCGGGAAGAAATTTTTCTTTTCGCCATTGTTAATATTTTCTAATATCCAAAAAAAATATTGAATCACCATGTATGTGTACCACACTATTCATAGTATATCAAATGTAATATAATATTGTCGTTAGAAAGTCGAGTGGTTTATCTCTTTGCATGACAGAAACATGTGCATGTGTTTTGAAGTTATGCCTGTCGTTTGTCAATCGATTCTGAACTGATTTATAGTTATGTAAATGAACTCCCGGAATTAACTGGCCGAAAACAAGATACGTAGAGATATGGGGGCATAATATGATTTAATACAATGTAGCTGCCCAGGTATTGTTATACATGGTATTAAATCGAAAGTGTTGTTAGATGCTGAATAATTGTTTATTGCATTTATGTTTTTCTTTAGTATTATCAAAGACAATTTTAGTTTTTAACATAGACGCCCAGAAAATTGTATTATTCCTTTTTGTGGACAAACGAATTTTATTGAAATATTTGATTTTTATTTCCTTGAAGCAACGCAACGTTGCCGTATTGTTTAGGTGAATAATTATTGTGTTTTAATTTATAATTAAACACATATTTTTTTATTAAACTTTTTATGTAAACAAAAGGTTTAAACCTATGTTACTCGACCTCATACATTATCAAATATACCTAAATACCAAATTCTTCAAAAGTCCTGCCTAAAATTAAAATTAATAATATAGACCAACAAATGAAAAAATAGTGAAGGACAAAGTTGTTTATTTTATTGTTTATATTTCTGTAATATTTCCAACCAGCTATTTTCAACTCCTTAATCTTCAGCTTTGTTAACTTTATTTTTGAATGGCAACCTAAGTCATATAGGTGTTCTATAAAAAGATCTTAAAAACCTAATTTAATGATAATATAAACAAGCCGGAATTTATTTCAAAATTATCAGTCCTTCTAAATGGATGCATGTTTTTAAGACACATATAAAAAAGAAAAAGTTGGGTGGCTAGATAGCTTAAGGAGTTACTGGAAAGGTTCTTCAATTTTTTTTTTTTTTTAATATGTTTATTGTCTTTTTTGGAAAGTAACAGATTTTGAAGCAATCCTATATAGAGTAGTATCACAAGCGTGCGTCGGTACCAACTTCCATATTGTACAGGGTCTTTGCTTACATTTACGAGGCATCTTAAACCTTTATTTTTGAAAATAGAAAAAAAAGTTTTTATAAAAGTTGTAGATTTTTTTCTATATTATCTTTTGAAATTACCAGTAAAAAAATATCGCATTAAAAAAATAAAAAAATATGAGTTTATTTAACATTTTTAACTGGAACACCCTGTATATTATGGGCTACAATGAAAGATATTTTTTATTCTGATTTCAAGTATATATATATATATATATATATATATATATATATATATATATATATATATATATATATATATATATATATATATATATATATATATATATATATATATATATATATATATATATATATATATATATATATATATATATATATATATATATATATATATATATACATGATGATATTTAAATGAACAGTTTTTAAGATATTTTATCTTAAATTATAAAGAAATTGAAAATGAAAATTACATTAGTATCAAGAAAGAAATGGAAACAATAAAATTATTATAATAAATTTGACGTCTTGATATTGTAAAAAGTTAAAATTTTTAATTTTAATTATTAAAAATAACTTTCTTGTCTATGGGCTATTTAGAAGAACAAAAAAATCGCCATTGTGCGCCTTTTTAATGGCAAATATAGTAATGTGACGACAGTGTAAATGGAATATCACTTATTATATCCTTAACAACGGGTACCACATATAAAGTAAACGCAAAACAATTTCCGATGCACGTCATCAATCAGCTGATAAATAATACTCAGGTCCCCAAACGTGACGAAATAAAATCTAGGTAAAAAATATTACAATTTGGCCTTTTAATGAATTTAATCAAAAGTATTTCATTTCACTTTAATACTAACTCAATTACATAGATATTTATATCAGTTAAATCTGTAAAATTGGTTTAATTTGAATTTTATTATTGTCATGTTGTCGTATTTAGCGACGTTGCTCATTCTTTGATTTATGCTTCCTGTCAGCTGTTATTATTTAAACAATTTTTGTTTTAGTAATACTAGTTATTGTTGGTGTGTATTTTTATCAATGTTATTTTAAAAAAATGTTTTGAAAACAAAGACTTTGTAGTTTACTGTGCATTTACTTCTACGTTCAAGTTCAGTTTAAAATGCCGAAGCATTTAAACAGCCGATGCAAAGAGCTAGTAGCTTCCTGCTAAGCTATTTTCAGCAAGAACTGGAAAATAAAGGGCCCTTATTGCCCTTGACTGCAGTAAAGAAGTAAGTTTAACACAAAAGTAGCTATAAAACTTGCAAAGGTAATTTTAAATTTTTAATTTGTAGCGTGTTGCTGCAGCCTAAACTTAAATATTTCCACTGTTAGTGCAATTTCCAATCGCTTCATGGACAAAAGGGTTCAATCCAGGAATGGTTATTGGATAACAAAATTAAATTTGATCAAGCTATGTTTAAGACTGAACTTCTAAAAATTGTGGCTATGTAGGAACTGGAATTTTTTATTTTTTTTTTTTTTATCAGATGATTTTATAATTTGAATCATTAATTTGTTTTTAGACATAAACCCAAAAACCCCATATAGTTGATGATATGGTTTAAAGATATGGACATAAAGTCTTACGGTTGCCTCCATATCACTGTATGTTTAACCCAATCGAACACATTTGGGGCATTGCCAAAAATTATTATAACAGACATGTTGGTCGAGATGGTTTCGACAGAGATTCACTGTTTGGATATGTGGAAGGAATCTCTTGGTACTATTACTCCAGAAATGTGGAAAAAATTTAATTCGACATACAGAAGACGAGATAAGAAAATGGTACGATAGAGAACATGTATCTGACAGGTTAAACACTAAACCTATGGTTATTATAATGAATCTAGTGATTCAAGTGATTCTAACGATGATAACCAAAACTAAAGCATTAATCTTTTCACTTTATAATGTATTTTGCCAAATTTTTCATCTTAGCACAGTCCACGAAGGCTGAGGCCTAAGTACTCTTACCGTAGGTGTCTTAAGCGTGGTGGGAGGGAGTTTGTTTACACGGGCCTTAAATATTTGGAGACTGGGAGGAGAACGACAAACTTCCGCGGGTAGCAGGTTTCATATTTTGGGAATTTAGGGATGAAATAATGAACAAAGTGGGAAGATCGGGGCCTCTCACGTTGGACTGTAAAATGATGCATAAAAGTGGCACTACATGTTGGTCTGTTGGGAACTGCTAGGGAGGAATTATACGGCTAACTCTTCAGAGCAGAAGCCGTGAAAATACCTAAAAAAGAGACAAACCCTACAGCTTGTCGGACGGCAAGAGGGAAGCTGCTATGTGGTGGGAACGCCACCCTGCATGAGAACAATATTCTAAAGAGGGTCTGATCTGGGATACATACAGTGTCAGATTAGAAGGAGAGAAATACTTTCTGGCTCGAAAAAGAATCCGATTTCTTGGCTGGGGCTATGTATGTAATGTGTTTGTGTCAGTTAAGATTATTTTTCGAACACCACAAGGTTAAAAATTTTTTGTTCTGCAGAACTTGGCCACTCGTATATAACGAATAAGCATTGGCAGAATTTTTTCGCGCCAGGAACATGACGGGTGTTTTGGAGGCATTAAAAGTGGAGAAGATTATTCACGCCCAACCCAAAAGATTACTTTAAAGTCTTGTGGAAGAGATTCTGCATTGACCTGCGCTTGTTTTTCAAATCAGAATTACAGGGTGGCTTAGGAAACGGAATATTAGAGTGTATATTAGTTTTTCGGTATATCGACACGTTCTATATGCAAAATTGGCGTAATTATTGTGTAATAGTGTGTAATGGAATAAATAAAGTATATGACTAAGACATAGCCAAATAAATATTTAATTTTTTAAATTTCGTTTGATTAAGGAGTGAAAAAATATCATTTTTAAAAATAATACCTATTTTTTAAAAATATTACATACTCAGTATTTTTATCACTATCTGGCAACGCTGGCAACATCCACGTCACGAAAAGCATATGACGTGCATCGGAAATTGTTTTGCGTTTAGTTTAGACACTATTAATACAGATTAAGATAGTTTAGTGACCAGAAAAGCTTAAAAATAAATAAAAATATTTTAGCATGAAATGAAAATCAAGATTTGGCTATACTTGTTTTTTTTCAGGATAATTATTATACTTTTTCTATTGGATTAGCACTAACTACTTTTAATAATTTTAGAAAATCTTAAACTATCAATCTTGGATGCGGCATCTAAACTTAATGAAACAGACTATAAAATTTATTCAACTTCAAAATGTTATAAATTTCATCCCTATAAATTTATGTCCGTTCAGAATCTTTCTGAACAAAACATGCAGGACCAACCTGAGTATGCATTGAAAATAGCTAGGCTTATGCAGCAGAATCCAGGATTTTTAAATAAAATTCTATTCACCGACGAGTCTTCCTTCACTTTGACAGAAATGTTAATCGCAAAAAATAAACATTATTGGTCCAGATAAAACCCTCCCTTTTGGGTAACAATTTTATAATTTCCCTGGGTTTCTTTACTAATTTATTATTTTTTTTTAAATTTTTTTATAAGTTAAGCTTAAAAACTCAGAAATGTTTACTTAAATATGTTTTATATATATTTAAAAACAGAAAAAATTATGTTGTAGCCTTAAAAACAGGGTGTTCCATTGAAAAAAATTAAAGATTCTCATATTTTTTTAAATTTTTTTTTTTCAAAAATTTTTTTTGATTTCAAAAAAATATGGAAAAAAAATACAATTTTATATAAATAATTTTTTAAGGTCTTATCTTAAAGCACCCGTTATATAAATAAAATCCTTTTTTTAGTCGGGTCTTTTTTTACCAAAATTTTATCTTCAAGTAGTTTTTAAAAAAATTTTTTTTTTGAAAATTCCAAAAAATTTTTTTAAAAGGGTTTCATGCGCAAGGGGGAAAACCCTATGGTGGCCTGTTATGGAGGTTTTACAACGGTTTTCAAAATCTTTCGTTTTGCCTAAATTTTTATAGGGGTTTTTGGGGCCTTTTAAAAATTTAAAAAAATTTAAAAAAAAAGATGGCGGTTGTCTTTTTTTAAAATAGCGTATAAAATTTTTTGCTAATCAACTGATTTGTCCATTTTTTATCAGGGGGTTTTTTTGTAATTTTGAATCCAAAACAAAATTTAAAACAAAATTTTGGAGGACTTAATATGGTAAATAATAAAAAAACCAATAGATTAAAAAAAAAAATTAAAATTTCGTTTTGGTAAAAATTTTAAGGTGTTTTTTTATGAAAAAAAATTGTAAAAAAGGGTTAATTAGTCAAAAAACTTTTGGAAGAAAAAAATATTAAAAAGAAAATTGTTTTTGTTCTTTGGGCGGTTTTTTTTTGGCAATTTTATCTTAAAAATTTTTAATTACCTAATCGAAAATTTAAAAATTTTACTCCAATCTGTTATTTTTGCTTATTTTATCCACCATATTATATCTACCAACCTGAGTGTTTCAAATTTGGCTGCGGATTCCGAATCAGCAACCTCAAGAACTACCCCATACGAAATTTGGTTTAAAATTCGTTGATTTTCAAAAAATGTATTCGCTATCTTGGAAAACATATTCGTTATTTTAAGACCACCGTCTTAAATTTTTAGAATCTAACTTCAGATTTGTAACCAGCAATCCAAAAAACTTTGCCCATATAGAATTTGGGAAAGATTCGCAAAAATTTTGAAAATATGATTTCTACTCTACCTTAATTCTGGTCACATGAATTGGTTCAGTACATCCTTTTACATAAAAATGTAAAGTTGGATGTAAATAAAAAAAATCGCTTTTTTTAGTTAAATTTTATAAATTTTCACTTTTTTACCAGTTTAAAAAAATTGATGATATGGGGAATTTTGACCCCGGATTGTGATCAGGAGGCAAAACTACTACGGAAACATATGTTTTAAGGGGTTGTGAAATCTTTTAAATTTTAATTTTTTAATGCAAAATATGGGTTGGTACGCCAATGCAATAAAAAAAAAAGAAGGAGGGAGATATAAGAGGGCACCTCCCTATTAATGCTTATTATTCCTGTAAAAGGGAAAACTAAGTGGGAAGAATTTTTTTTTTCCTGGTTACAAACAAGTTCTGCCAAAGCAGATAATTAATAACAAGCATAAGTAAGTCATTATGCTATAAAGTCATATTTTTTAATTGATTATTCACAGATTGAGCTTGTTGATATTATATTACTCACGCCCTTTATATAGTGGTTTTATTATTTTTTTTATAAAATTTTTAAATCATAAAAAAAGAAGAAATTTAAAAGGGGAAATATTTAAATTTCTTTCTTTAACGAATTATAAAATAATTATTTAAATTATAAATTATATTTTTATTATTTTTTTTAAATTAAATTAATTCCCAAATCTTGAAGTATCTGGAAAAATAGAAAATATTACATAACACCAGTATGGATTTCGCCACAAAAGATCCACAACTGATCTTTGTTTTTTGTCTCACATAACGGAACAAGTCCCTTGAGTTTCTTGGGAAATCCCAGATCGTTGTCTTGACATATTATCTAAAGTTTTTTTATCAGGTATGTCATGAGGGGTTTTTAAAAACTTTTCCTACGGTCTTCCACCCGCTTTGTTCTTTGGGTCTTCATTTCCCTTCTAATCGCCGTAAATCAGCTATTTTAGATGGTCATTCTTCCAGCTTTTATCCAATTAATGCTGGGCTGCCCCAGGGCTAAGTACTGGCACCAACTCTGTTTTTTCTTATCAACGATCTTCTCCTTCCCAGCCGATCCTATCCTGGTATTGCTGACGATAGTACCCTCCACTCTAATACCCAATTTTTTAAACCACCCTATAATTCTGATTTTAAAAAAAACCGCAGGTCAATCAGATATTCCTTTTACAAGATTTAAGATCTTGATTGAGCCAAAACTTGTTCATTTTAAAGCCTTTTAAACAAGTTATGTCCCCCATCACGAAAAAAGTTGGCCAATGCTCATTTGTTTCATATGAGCGGCCAAATTCTGCAGAACAAAAAAGTTGTTTAAAATTGTCAAACTTTTTAGAATAATCTTAACTGGCAAAAAAACATTACTTCCAAGCGTCAGCAGCTTCAAAAAAATTGATTCCTTTTTTCGAGCCAGAAAGTTTTCCTCCTAATTGTATGCTCTGTATGTTTTAGATGACCCTCTTTGGGGAAAAGTTGTGACGTCGGGGAATGGCGTCTCCTACAACACTTAGCATTCTTGACTCCACTCAGAAAAGAGCTGTTGTTTTTTATTCCACACCTAAGAAAAGTTTCCTTTTTCCCGCCCACCGACGAGCAGTAGAGGTTTGTCCCTTTTTATGGTATTTTCCCCTCACTTTTACCATCATTTTCAGTCTAATTTTAAAACCCGAACTTTCCAGTTTGTTCGTTCCTTCATTTTGGGCGAAAAGAACCGCTACCCGGGAATTTTTCCTTTTTCCCCAACTGTCCAAATATTTAAGTCTGTTTAACAAACTCCCTACTTCCACACTTCAGACACCCACGGTATGTTAGTACTTATGCCTTAGCCTTTTGGATTTTCCCAAAATAAAAGATACAATAAAAAAACTATTGAGGATTTCAGATTTCAACCCTTTTCCTAGGGTAGCAGATGATAAAAAATTGTGCAAGAAAGCCTTGAAAAATTAAAATATATATTCCAAATTTCATGCGTCCTCGTTTATAAAATACAACAATCTATTTTTTTGTAAAATTTAACTGCCCAGTAGTTCATAACTTAAGTTTAGGACATGTTTATGGGAACTGCCCGCTTTTTATCCGGAGTTGTGTTAATTTTTTGAATACTGAAGAAATACCCTGTATGATATAAATAAAAGATTTTATAATTCATATTATACTGGGGTTTTTTTAATATTGCAAAAAATTTAAACGTGTCGATATTATGATAAAAATATTACAAAATATATTTAATGAAAAAAAGAAGCATAAAATTAAAAAAAAAAAATATACATATACGTAGGTTAAATAAAAAATCATCCATTATTCACTTCTTCAACTATTGTGTAGGACTGACCGACAAAGAACTTGTCTAATATGTATGGCCATTGAGATAATGCCGCCACCAATTAAAAGGCACCTTATATGGCCTTAAAGGTTAAAAGGCCAAGATTAGATGTCGGACCAAAGATATAAGTTTCAATTAATAGTAATGGATGAGGGTTTTTAGAACTAATGTAACCCGCAGTTACAGAGATTTAAAATATGGGTACGCCCCGGGCTCTATGGATTCCAATAAGTTTTATCGTTCGTGTCATTAAAATAAATGAGTATACAAGGAATTGATCTTTTGGATGGTAATATATTAAATATCCCAAATGACAAAAAGAGAAAACCCATATATTTTTTTAACCGACTTCAAAAAAAGGAGATCATTCAACACTGCAAAATATCTACATATTGATAATCTTATAATAAAAAATTATAAGGTTTTATGTAACAATTTTTTTATTGGTTATATTTTCTTAAAAAAAAATAACAGATTTCATCAAAATCTTTTGTGGTTTTTATAATAAATATATAAGTATACAGGATTGGCAAGGTAAGGGCTTGGGAGCCAATTTTATTGTAGTAGAGTAGAATATTATAGTATGACCCCAAATTGAAATTAGAACGACAACAATTTTCCCCATCCCACTTCCAATACAACGACGGTCGACGGGCCTACGATTCGTTGGGATATGTCGACAGTGTTGCCTGTAAATAGTTATTAGCAATTTAAATTTTTTAAAAAATACATTTTTAAAACTTTTCATTTACAAAATTTATGGCTTAGCCAAAAAAATTTGTTTAAAAAATTGGTATTTTGAAATGGTTAAAGACACTTTATTATTTTAATAATAGGTATTTATTATTTTTTAAGCAAGACAACATAAATAATTTTAATTTTACTGGGTTGGGAACATTGCCCGTCGCGTTCACTTGATTGCAGCCGGGGCCCGGTTGATATTGACTAGTGTTTGCAGTGTTGCAAATTGAGATAAAGCAAAAATCAAATTTAAGACGAAAAATTTAAGAAATCGTGAGTCAAATTATTTTAATTAAAAAGGAAAACAAATTAAATGTTTAATACATTTTTTAAACTTAATGTAACTTTACATTACACTAATTAAATATTAAAACAATAAATAAACAAGTAGGCAACATAAATTTTAAAACGTTGGGCCCACCGTAATTTAGACAATTTGTTAGCCCCCAGAATTGTTTGGGTCAGTATTATCCTTTTTTTATCGCTATATAATATGTCACTATTACCCCAAAACTTTCATGTTTGTTGTATATAAAACCATATTTTTTGGAATATACAAAAAAGGCATTCTGATTTTTTTAAAGCAACAGTAAAGGGCTTCATTACTGTCACTGTCACAGTTTCAGGACTACCTATGCAGATTTACATATTTGAATACGGGGGGAAAAAAATAAGCGTCTAAATTTAAAAAAAAAATTTTGGGGAAGGTATTTAAATAAGTAAATGGTAATATGTAAAGTTTTAAGGGGATGGGGGTTTTAAAAAAAAAAAAAAATAAAGTGTCCTATTTAATTAATTTATAAAAAAAATAGCTTGTTTCTGAGGACCCTGTTTAAAAAAGAAATATTCA
>JAHBCN010006481.1:0-48722 GCA_019359885.1 Listronotus oregonensis
AAAACTAATTTTAGATTCGTGATCAGCGCCCCTAAAAACCCACGTATGCAAAAATTCATGAAAATGGCGTGGTGTCCGTAAAGTAAAATTTTACCCTACACATTGTCTTTATTTAATAAAATAAATGCCTTCCTTTATTTTACTTTTTTTGAAAAGTTTTTTTGCTAAAATGCTGAAGCATTCCAGTTTATTATGTGGTTATTATAAAATGCGTGTTGACAGATTTTTGATTTGTGGAATTCTGTGTTTCAATATATGTTCTATGTTCTTTATATATTAAATTTAACGTCATTAAAAAGTAAAAAAGCTATCAGAGTTTCCAAGTTTTTAGATCAAAAATGTCTTAAAATTTAGTTTATTTTTTGTTTTAGTTTCTGTTTGACAACGGTGGCCGACTTGCCACCGAAACGTAGTTATTATTTGTGATTTTTTTTGAGTTTTTTGGGGGTTTTCTTCTTTTTTGTTGCAGGCGATCTGCAAGTTCATAGGGGTCAATAGTGGACAGGGTCAGCTCGTATCCCGGACCCAGACCGAAGGAATATATTTTATAGAACATATTTAAAAATGGGTTTGTGTTCTAGGGTTAAGAAAAAATATTTAGTGAAAATAATATATACCAGCGCAGTTCCAAGCGAGAACATTTTTATTTTTTACATAAAATAACTTTTGGTACGTCAGTATTTTTTATAAATATGTATCGTTTGCCGTATTCACTTGTTTTGTATCCGGTTTGATCCAAGGTTATTTCTTTCTTATTTTGAATGGGACCACCGGTATATTTTCTGCTATTTTATAAGTCATATTTTTTTGACACTTCCATGTCGTAATTTTTAGTTTTTTAAAGTTCATTCTAGAGTGCCTTGGCTACCTTAAATTCGTTAATTTTGGGTCAAGTAGCGATAAAACAAAATTATTCGTCTTATTTTTCGGTTTTTCCGGACGTTTTTAATGATAAGAAAAAAATACTAATACCGTTTTACAACAGAATAAATAATTTAATAGGTTTATTTTGGGAACCAAATTATTTTTGACATATTCATGGCACTCTAATAAATAGTGTAAACGAAAATATGTTCGTGGTTGTGAAATAATTTAAAATAGTAAAAATAATTTTAAAAAACTCACCTGATTCGGGGATGCGTCGGAGAAATCAAGTCATACGTCATCACACACAAGTCTTGATCCTAGGACTCTTGTCTCCCCTCGATACTGGACTTGCTTCATTCAAAATTTCCTGAACGCGCTTCAACATTCAGAGATTTTGATTTTTCAAAGCAATTTGATTTTGGAAGTAATATCCGATTTTTCAGAAGACGTATTGGATTTAGAGGGTATTTTAAAGAAAGAGTAGATTTTTGGGACAAAGTTGGAGATTTTATGGTAGATATTTCAGATTTCTCGTCAATTTTGATGACTCTGCAACGGAGGAGTTTTTTTCCCTTAACCGAAGCCATACTTATTTTCTTCCCCTTTACTGCTTTCTAAAGCAGCACTTGTATCTTTTGAAGCTGCTACCGAAGCTTCATTTTTTCTTCTCTGAGCGATGCTTCCTTCGACCTTTCTTCACTTGAATACGTTTTACTGCTTTTTGACGCCTTGCTAAGGTCCCTAACATGTCCAGCATCTTTATTAGCGAAACTTGGTTTCTTTCTTCTGTAACTAAAGCTTCAGTCAATCTTTCTTGGGATGATGAAGCACAGTTCATTTAATAATGATGTTCACTAGTGGAGCCTAAACTATTTGTTGGAGACCAAGATGGACCATTACAGCCACTGAAGGTTTTTCTCGACTTACTGAAGGTTTAGCACTAACCGAAGAATCCCGACTCAAAGTAACAAAAGATCGAAGCTATCGTCTGGGCTCTCTGAAACCACTGCATAATGAGGCCACTTTTTCTTCATCTGTTTTATTTTCAGACGAATGCTTTCTTCCTCGATAATGCTTGGAATTGGCAAATCAATGTCAACAAGCAAAATCGAAGATTGGCTATCTTGTTCATTTTCTTCAACAGGGTTCAAATTTCCTTTGTAATGGATAAAACTTGGCTGCTAGTTGCTTGGTCGTCAGTATGATATGAAGTAGATGGTATATCGAATTGCTAGCTGGATGATCTTTAACTTTATGCTGATGTAGGTAGAAACATTCTCTTTGGAAGCTTAACTTACTTCAACACTGATTTTTTCTCTTTTATACGAAGATTGTTGATAGTAGAGGGTATGTTATCTATTTCGGCTCTGGATTTATGTTATCCTCAACAGAAAAGTTTGGCTTTTTTTCAGGAATCGTGACTTTTCATAGACCCTCCTTGTTAACATTTTGACTGGTAGTAACATCTTCTGAGTGCTCTTTTTCAAACCCTTGGTTCGGTTTCTGTAGTTTGTGAGTCTTTAATTTCTTCTTCAACTGTTCTTCAGAACTTGATCTTACAGTTTCTTGTACTGGTTTGGTTTCAACATAAATTTCTTCAGGAAGTTTTTGTTCCTCTACACTTGACACAGAATTTTGGTCTTCCTCCCTTTTATAACTAGTTTCACTTACAACAGATAATGTTTCCGGAAGCCTGATTCTCTTCATCCTCCTCTATACCACTTTATTACTAATACATCAGGTCATTTTGACTACGAACTTCTTCACTAACACTAACAACATCACTTAACGGCTCCTTTGAAGAGAGTTCATCGATAGGTGAAGATTTTTGGAAGGTTTTCACCACTACTTTCAAATGTCCGCGAAATTTCGTTACCTTTATCTAGAGGTTCAGTGTTTACTTTAGTTGTTTCTTTAGCACATTGTTCATTTGAAATATCTTCAATTTCCACCATTTTCTTTATTTTCTTCACTAATTGCAGTCAAATGTTCGCTAGGCTCTTCCACAATTATTACACTATCTTCTACAGGTTCCGGTTGGTTTCACATTCTTGTATGATTTCACTAATCGTTTTCTTCGCGTCGTTTCACTTCAATTTCCTTGCTTTTGACTAGAATGGGAAGAAGCTTCGCTTTTTCTTCATTGACGATTTTTTCCCACTTGAAGCAGACCCATCTTCACTCTTCCAGAGGAAATTTCTGCTTCTCCAGTTTCGAGTCTGTTTCTTCTGCACCAAACTCAAATTTAAAATGTTGCCTTCGATTTTACTGAAATCTTCAATGAGTTGGCTGATGGAAGAAACACTGCTATGATCAGAATTTTGAGGTGGAACTTCTGGAACAGAGTCTACATCGAAATCTGTGCTGTAATTAGCGGATGACACGACGTTGCTTGAATGTTCTGATGTATTTTCTTCATGTGGAATGTTTTTGTTGGCTTCTGCTGATGCAATGTTGGTTTTAGACGTAGAGACATGATTTTGTGAAGGTAGCAGCCTATCCAGAGCCACTTTGGACATCGAGGATGTATTTATATCGGCTCCAGTGGTTCCGAAACAGATTTAGATAACTCCTTCTGTTGCTTGGAGGGTTCCCCCATTACATTCGCTAGGTATTTTCGAAGATCTTTTCCACTTTGCTCTCAGATCCTCTATAGCTTTTTCTTCCTCCAAAAGTTTCTTGTGCCATTGTAGTAACTCTTCCACGGTCTTTCTACGTTTGGCCAGCGCGTGTTCTCGCATCAAAAGCCTTCTGCAACAACAAATAACATAAGTACTTTCGCCTGAATATTCACCGGGCTTAAGGTCGATAATTTTATACGCGAAACGTAAAATATAAATCGAAAAACGAGTGTTTACAACGGCGATTTGTAGAACTTAATGCTTTGAATGAGTTTAAAGCTGACTAATGTTAGAATTGAGAGGAGTCCCGAAAACACAGATTTGGCGGGACGCCAACAGGATATCTATAATTAGTCAGATCGGGAGCGCGGTTTGTTTTTTCGTTCATTACTCGTTTAAATTACCTTAATTTTTGTTGTTTTTCGATGAATAATAGTGTTTTTCATGTATAAAGAAAAAATGTTGTGACAAATGAAATGAAATACGTTTTGTTTTATTACATACATATTGGTGGTTTGAAGCTAAAAAGCAACAAAATATTTTATTCAAACACAGTTTTTTTATTTATTAGATAAACAGGTTTGAACAGAAACGATGCAATATATGGAAAAAAACTATTAATTTTTCAAATATACAGAAATAGCATTAGAGAGGAATTTCTTAGTAATTATAAATTATTAGATAAAGTGATTTTTTTTTAGTTGAGTGTTAAACATGATTGGAAATTGAAATCAATCAATTGTTGCTTATTTTTTAGACTTATAGAAATGTTGAGAAAGAGATTATCTAAAAAAAAATCATGTCAGGAGGAAAGCGATGCAGGCAGATTGATTGTTCAAACAGCAATTAATTTACACTCGACAAATATTACCATAGTTTCTGAATATGTCGATGTATTGGCTCTATTAACTGCACTAACTGCACAAATTACCGTGATAGTAGAGTCACTAAAGGGTTTCACCTCCGAATTCTTTGAACCCTTATCGATTTTCGTAAAAACTGGTGAGTAGTTAGAGAGTGCCTTAAGTAACAAAAGTGACATAGTGCCGACTTCCGCTTTTACCCTGGAGGTAGAAGCCACACCTTTTCGGGGGCTGAAATTATTTTATCTTGATATGGGACTAATTCTAAGCAACTTTTATTCTATCAAGTTTTTTTTTGATGAGTCAATATATTTCAAGGTATTAATGATTGAAAATTTTGATTTTTCATGAAAAAAAATGAAACGGTTTTTTACAAAAAACTCCACAAGTATATGTTTTTCCAAAAAAGTAATTTTGCCAAAAAAATAAAAAACAAAGACTTATAGCTACTTAAAAGTATCTTTTTTTTGTGAGTACTCGAATTTTATCAACAATGTTTTCCAACTGGTTTTATAATAATTCATTCAAAGTAATTGGATTCCGAGCTTTTCGTATTTTAGAGGCTAACGGCACTCAACTAAATATTCGGAGAACTGTACTATGGTATCGCAAAGAAAAATACCTCATAGTTTTGAAATCGGTTTTTAAAATAAGTTACTGCATAAAAACATTAAAAAAATACCATTTTGATATATAAATGATATTTTTGGGTTTCACCAAATGATAAGTTCTGGTAAGTTGTATTTAGAAAATACACGATTATAAAAATATTATTAACATATATGTTTTTTACTTGCTGTCAAGTCCTAGACAGCTTATTTCTAAACAACTACTTAAAAATAGGGGATTTTATACAGTGGCGTAGCGTGCCTTGACGGGGCCCCGTATAAAAATTTGTTTACACCCTCCTTGCCTTTTTTCGGCAAACTGATTTATTAAATCATTTATAGCTGATGATGACTTTAGTTTTTTTAAAGTTTCTGCCTCTATGGACAATAGTGACGGGTCTGACAGGCGTTCATGTTCAATCGCAGTTCTTAGGTAATTTTTTATCAGTTTTAATTTTGAAAATAGTTATTTACATTACAAGATGCGAAAGTTTACTTTTTGGTGTGAGGTGGTTTTTAAATGGCCGAGGCGAAGCCGAGGCTATTTAAAACCTCCGAACACTTGAAAGGCCTTTCGCATCGTGTAATGTATTATATTTTTTCTGCTACTGTTCTATGTATCGCATAATTTAATAATCATTAACATCATGTTTTAATAGAAATATCAGAGATTTTGAAATTTTACCTGTTAAAAATTAATCCATAGCAACACATTTGTTGTTGACATTGTCTGTCATCAGCACTTGTCAGATTTTGAATTATTGTTAATTTAGTATAAATCCATTCCCATTTTAAAATGTTAAATGAAAATGGCATCTAAAAGGCAGCTGACCTTGCGTGTGCCTCACTTCTGCCAGACAAATCTAAAGAGAGGTACCATCAAACATATAAATCGTTATCTGAAGGCTTGCTACAAAAAATGTGGGGCGGATTGACGAGAATGTGATGTTGGCGTATTTTCAAGAAACATCCGAGTCTTTATCACCACCAACCCTCTGGTCTGTATATTCCATGCTCAAGTTAACAATTTCCGTAAACAAAAATCAAGATATTTCGGAGTTCAAGAAACTAGTTGCTTTTATTAAAAGGAAAAACGATGGTTATGAGGCAAAAGTCAAAAATTTTTAAAAAAGAAGAAATCATAAGTTTTTACTTAACGCTGATCAAAGTTACTTAGCAATGAAAGTAATAGCCATTATGGGAGTGGCTGGGGCATGCCGGAGAGACGAAATATACAGAATGAAGCTAAGTGATGTAGAAATAAGAAATGACGTGGCTATAGTAAAAATAGTGGAGTCTAAAAATAAAGTTAAAAGAAACTTTGTAGTAACCAACGATGAAGGCTTAGTTCCTTATGTCAGATTTCTACAGAATATATTAAGCTGAGACCAAGGAATGCTCTAGATGAGCGTTTATTGTATCGTTATGAAAGAGGTAAATGTGTTAATCAAGTAATTGGAAAGCACACTATTTCAAATGTACCTAAAGAAATTGCGAAGTTTTTGAAGCGAAGACATCAGTAGATACACTGGCCATTTTTTTAGAAGAACGTCAACTACGTTCCTTGCCAATGCTTCGGATGTCGATATTATGGACTTAAAAGGCATGGAGGTTGGAAGTCTTCTTCTGTTGCGGAGGGATATATGCTGAATCCTCAAGTAATAAGGTGGAAATTTCAAAGAAGATTTTACACGAAATTCCTACCAATATTTCCTCTAATGAAGTAACAGTGAAAAATATGAATATTAACGTAGTTAAAGGTGATAACGATACCCCAACAACAAATTTAAAACTGTTAATTCAAGTATTATTCCTCCAATTTCTTTTGCAATTGCTCAAATTGCACAATTACTTTTCATGTTAATACCTAACCTAGTTTTTTAAAATATTTTGTCATAAATTAGTTACTTTTTATAAATAAATCCTAATATTTCCCACAAGCATATTTTCTTTTTTTTACTCTTACTTTTTTGTCCAGGCGCTGAAAATATTACTTTCGTAGCTAGCAACGCTTAGCAACCAGGTAACACGAAGGTTCTCTTTCGTTATCATTCGCGTTGCTAGGACCACAAAGTTTTCTTATTTATACAGTAGTAGAAAAACTTCTTTTCGCAGTTGCGGTTGTAACTGGAAGGGTCAAGAATAAAAAGCATGCTGTTAGTACCTCCGAAAAACTGGATGCAAGACTATTGAATTTTATCAGCAATAATTCAATAAGTTCCTTAATGAAATGAATGTTTTTAATTTCAGATTGTAAGCATGTTTTTAGAGCCTTTAATTGGTCATATTTAGCCGACAGTTTTCCGGAAGCGTTGAATATCTCTCAGTTTGAAGAAGATAGGAGTTTCTCCGGTTGAAATATTTCGAACATACTACTCATGTCGCAAAGGCTCTGAAATCTTTTTTAGTTTGAGAAATTAATATATCTAAACAGGAATAGTATGCATTGACTTTGAAATAGGATTCCGGGCCTGAAATTCTCTCATCTTGTGACAACTTATCAAAAAAAAGCTTCTATTATCTTTCGCTTTTGTTTTTAAAAACAGTTGTACTCCGCACTCTTTTCCTAAATCTTTGGACTTATTTAGCCAACTATTAAATTAATTTTGATGTCTTAATTCGCACAGTCCATTCAAAAGATTACTTAATAAAACACTAGTTTTCTGTAAGTTATTGTTTTCATGCTGTAGAGCTTTAAAAACAGGATTAATGATTTCAAATGGTGAAGAAAAAGATGTGACAAGCACTAAGAAATCATAACTCTCTAAAATGTTAATTATGTTTTTAAATTCTTCACGTTCATCTTTTTTATTTGAAATTAAATTTAGTTGGTACAAAGTTTTCATGATTAATAAATAATTTTTCTTTACCGCTAGTAAAGCGTCGTTACTTGAAAACCATCTGGTAGGGCATAACTTTTTAAGGGTAATTAAATATTTTTTCAGATGAATCGTCACTTAACATTGCCCATCGTTTTATACTATTGCCAAATATATATATATATATATATATATATATATATATATATATATATATATATATATATATATATATATATACTTGTCTGACCGACGTTACCAGACCTTATACATACAATAGACAACCCTAGACCACCAAGAAGGAAGTTTGATAGAGAAGTGTAAATTTCAAAAATTAAATCTTATTATTTACAACTTCTTATGCAACACTAGAGGGGTAAGCTATCTGCTTAAATTACGATTTTCATATATTCAATACACCTTATGAATCCAAATACGTACAACATATTTTTTAAGCCATCGAAGATACAAAGATTACATACTCCGCCGACGTTACTCGACCACGCAGGGTTGCCAAACCTTTATAAAGTAGATTGTGGCGGGAAAACGTCTAATATGTTTTATATGTTACGCTCAATAGTTGATTTCGGGCATTACCCTAAAAAATACGCAAAACTAGTTTTGAGCAACGAATATTTCCTAAACCCGAAATTTCACTTTTATACGGATATTGAGCATAACGAAATAAGCAGGAATGATTTGGCGCATTTTGAACTGTACAATACTAGTTCTGTACATTTCCGAATGATCAGCATTAGTTTTGCTTTTTTAATTAAATTAGCGCGCAGGGTCCAAATAAAATAAAGTTGACAATGTTTTTTAGATAATATAGTTTATTTAAATACTGACAAATACAACAACAAATGGCACTTTATTCTTAGGCAAATATCCAGTTAAGTTTAAAAAAATATATTTATTTGAACAAGAGCTTAAATGATGGCACTAAGAATTGCAGGTGACATTCTTTTTTAGACAAGAACATGCTCTGTTAATACACTTTTTATTGCACATATATGAAATAAAACTTGTGTAGATCCAGAAATATCGGATGATGTAGTTCTTAGTGATATTTCTTTTTTATTTTTGTCGATAACATTGTTTCCGTCTAGAAAAACATTATTATTAGCCAACAGAAATTCGTTTCTACAAAACTGTTTTTGTAAAATTTCAGTCGTTATTGCTAATTTGTAAAATCCACCATCAATCGATTGAACGACTGCCATTACATTTCGTGGTGCCAATCTGCCACAATCCACATCTGTATTCGTACAAAGACATTGGTTGGAAATGTGTTGGTTAAAATTTTTTATTTTATTGTGGAGCATGAAATTGGCTTGTACTTGAAAAACCTTTTTTAACGTTTTCACGATTCATTATTATATCGCAGAAACATTGGCAAAGAAAACATTGAAATTCTGATTTAAATTTGCTTACTTTTAAAATACCGCAGGTAGCATGAATTTTTCCATTACACTTTGAGCAGCTTTTCACAATGGCGATAGGTTTTTGACACACATTTTGTATTTCTCCATCTTGAATGAAACCATGCACTTCACTACCGTCCATATTTTCCTCAGTGACAATAGAAACTTGCACTTCATCTGTTTCACTTGGCATATTTTCCATTACTTCATCCTGAACGAATCCATGCACTTCACTATCGTCCATATTTCACCTGTTTCACTTTGCATATTTTCTATTTCTCCATCTTGAATGAAACCATGCACATCACTATCTTCCACAGTAAGTGTAGTAAAGTAATGAATTTTCATCAGAAGATTATTTTTGAGTACCTGAAGCCTCCAATAACCGAACTAATCGAGAGTCGAATTCAGCTTGCATTTTTATATAGCTACATGGGTGAATATCGTAATTATAATAATTGTAACATACACAATTTCACGAGCACGAACGAAATTAATTCAAAACAAAAAACAACAACATTACCCTACTTTTTTTAAGTTTGGTAGGCTGTAAAATAGGCAGAACTAGTTTTGCACATTTCAAATTGCGCAAAATTAGTTTTGCACATTTTAAATTGCGCAAAACTAGTTTTGCTTATTTTGTAATGTTGAAAATGAATTGTTTAAAATTAATGGTGAAATAAGCAAGATCCTTAAAAAACTAAAATAAAGGTAGATAACACAGGTTTTTTTTTAATAAAACAGTAATATATTTATTTTTTATCAAACTCTGTGCGTGCATAAATTACTAACATAATTTATAAATCTTTGAGAAGAAAATTGTAAAAATCTGAATAAATATAATAATAATAATAATAATATTAACAGCGTTATTAGCAAAAATGTACAGGGTAGCCCTTTTATTTTCGGATGCTACTTTTTCTTTATCTACAAGGTGTGCCAAAATAAAATATTGTCTAATATTTTTGGTTTAAACCAAAATTACATTTCATTATATTTTTAAATGTAAAGAGTACTTAGGTTTGTCAATAATTTTATTTTTTAAATTGAACACCCTATAGAATAATGTTTAGATTTAACGTTACATTGTATTTAATTTTATGTAAACATGTTAGATTTTTTAAACTATTTTCGAGGTATAAATAGTTAAAAATCCTCTATTTCTTCAGATGTTATAGAGCTGAGTATTTAACATAACATATTAATTATATCGTGTCATCGGGTGTCCCAAAAGTATGGAAACACCTAAATATCTTGGAAAATAAGAAAGCTAGAGAACAAAAAGTTTTGTTAAGAGTTTTGAAAAATCAAACGGTAAATCTAATGGTGACTTTAATTTTGACCTTGACCTTGATCTTCAAGGTCAAAGTGATTTTTAATAAGGAACCACTATTTTTGATATCGGATTCCGAAAGAGTGAAAAATTGTACGTCCTAGACGATAGTTCATATTTTTTGAATGAAGAAGGTGTCAATAGGGGTTTGAATAGGTAAGCTAGAAGAGCACGGGCTCACTTCAAGGTCACCGAGTCGTTAGTGAATGCGGATGACCAGTTCAATAGGTGTTCGATACTGGATCGATAGGTGTTGGATACTGGTTCGATTGGTGTTCAATACCGGTTCGACGGGTGTTCGATACCGGTTTGATAGGTATTTAAAACCGGTTCGATAGGTGTTCGATACGACTGGGCGAAGTGAGCCCGTGCTCTCCTAGTATACCTACTGGTTTGCATTTTAAAAAATCACTTTTACCTTGTAAATCAAGCTAAAGGGTAAAGTCAGGGTCAATAACAGATGAACCGTTGACGTGAGTTACTGTTGAGTTAAAATATGAATGTTAAAACCTTCTTCCTCTGTTAAAAACAGTGGGCTCTACAACCTCTGAAAGTTAAGAAATAGCCAATTTTCAAATAATTATACCTCTAAAACAGTTATATCAAGTCTAATCTATGTAACATGAAAATTTATAAAGTTTAGCATATCACCTGAAAATTAAATGGTATACATCTATAGTGTCCCATTAAAAAAAATGAAGTTAATGTCTGTATAAGGAACACTGAGTATAGTCTGTGTAACAAATAACTTTAAATCTGACAGCTGTCCAGCGTTTTTTAGTGTTAACTTTTATAATGTTGGGCACATACGGTTATGTTAAAGTCTTAAGTAGTTAAGGAAAAATAAACACCTTAATATTAAATTATAGGCAAGACTAATATTGTTATACAACTTTAAAATAAACGGAATGTATAGTCATTAGACTGGCCCGATTTTGCACGATGTCTTTATTTTTTTGAGGCCTATTGCTAAAAACGTTTGAATGCATCTAAAATATCATTTCCCAAAATTTTTTTGCGAAATTCGAAAGTTTACCCGGTGCGAGTCTCCGTTTTTTGAAAAATTTGTTCTCTATTATTTCAAAGCTTGTTTAAGGAGATATCAAGAGAAGATGCAGTAAAAAATTGACGCGATCATAGACTAATTATATGTTTTTGTGGTCGGTAAACACGATGCAATCATTAGTTTTTTTCTCCAATCAGGATATCTTTTAAAATTTATAAAAAATTCATGGATGATATTAATAAATGTATATATAATTTTGTACATTAGCTCATAAAATAGTTCATATTTAACAATTTGTATCTGTACTTTTTCTTATTTCTGTTAATTCATACTTTCCAGACTTTTTACAGTTTTCTTTTTGGAACAAGAAGGAAACTTTTTTCTATTAAAATCAACACTGTGTATTTAATTTTGATACCCCTCTTCGCTTGCAGTGAGTGTCCCCTTTAAGCTTTTCATTTTCTGCAACCCCGCAAGATATCTTTCATCCCGTAAAATATATTCATCAAAGTGAAGAATTCTCGGGTCCTCGTGGTAATTCATTTCTCCAGGCTCAATTTAGGGATGTCTCTGAGGCCAAAGTAATTCGATAGCCTTTGGTCTGTTGACTTTCCTGCTCCAACGACCGGACCATGCGCTTCTTCTGGGAAATGCTTAAGCGCGCATCAAAAAAAAAACAAACCAATTATGTATTCGTTCAGGTACCAAGTATGCCCAAGAAATGTTTTAATGGCAATATTGGATATTGGCTTATTAACCTTTGCCCATATCTTTTGATCGCTATTAATAATCTAATGTCATTCTCTGGAGCCTGCGTAGCTAGTTCACTTGTAAACCAGAATTTCATCTATATGTCCATTATAAAACAATTACAAATTTGTAAAGTGCAAATTTACCCCAGAAGTTCATTTCATGAGTCATTCAACCGGTTACCCGTAATATTGATGTTGTTTGCATTTGCACAATCTTAGTACTTCCCTCGTATCTTGGGGTGATCTTAACCAAATCACACCGGGTTTTTTGCATCTTAAAGCTCTTTCATTTCTCTACAACCTTGACTACAGCTTGTCGATAAATACAAATTTTAACCAATGAATTTTAAGAGTAAAAGTAAAAATTTTCCATTTTTTTTTTTCTTTTTTTTTTCCAATTTTTTCTAAATTTTTAAAGATATTTTGATTGGAGAGAAAAACTAATGGTGGCATCGTGTTCAGCGACCCCAAAAATATATAATTAGCCTATGATCGCGTCAATTTTTTACTGCATCTTCTCTTGATATCTCCTTAAACAAGCTCTGAAATAATAGTGGCCAAATTTTGCAAAAAACGGAGACTCGCACCGGGTAAACTTTCGAATTCCGCAACCAAATTTTGGGAAACGGGTTTTTAGACGCATTTAAACGTTTTTAGCTATGGGCCTCAAAAAAATAAAGACATCGTGCAAAATCGGGCCAGTCTAATAGTCATACTTAAAAAGTTATAAAAAATCGCTGAAACCACGTAAAAAAGTACTTTAAATATATTTTTTTTATTCTCATAAATTGCAGTAAAACCAATTTACAGGGTGTTTCAATTTTAACCTACTACAATTGTTTCTAAGTTTATTGTCTGACTTTGTGGCTTATACTGGCCATTATTAATAACCGCTTTCTTTTTCTCGTTGGCGCCAAAATGACAATATACCATATTTTTTGTTCATTTTATTTGATAATGTAGTAAGGCTGCATATAAAAAATGTTATTCGCAATATAATTAATTTGCCTTATTTGCGAATTACAAATAATATTTTGTTAAAGGGGCAAACAAGTTTTGATAACGAATTATATAAAACAGAGTCTTACAAAACGAGTTTAAAATTGTAATATTACATAGCAAAAATTAAAAAAATATCGTTATTTAGACATTTTGGCGCCAAAAAGAAAAGAAAGCGGGTGATAATGGCCCGTGTAAGCCAAAAAGTCAGACAATAAACTTCCATCGGTATAAAAAATTAAATCAATAAAAAAACACTTCGTATATCTTCGACAATTGTCGGAAAATATTTTTTATGCTGAGAGATGGCATAGCGCAGCCTTGCCCTATATTAAACCAAGTCAGTATTTTACCTAGTAACCGAAAACTGAGTAGTAAGTAAGTTAAAATTGAACACCCTCTATATTTTTTTCCAAAAAATTATTGGTAATTTGTAATTAACAGTATTATCTCGTAATAAGGTATTTTTTTACAGCATAATTTTAAAATAAACCACATTTACTCATAATGAACTTCATTATAACCCGCTGTTATGTTAAAATTCCAACCGGTCAAAATGGCACTTAAACAAAAACAGAAAAAAAGTGTTTTGAGACATCAATTTAGTGTTTAATTAGGCCAAACAATAATCAAAACAAAGCATTACCGCCTATTTTACAAACCAATTAAAAACACTTTCATCGATTCTCAAAAATTTTACCACTCCATTTTTGTTTACTCCTGTATAATACCAAAATGTTACTTATTAGTAAAACTTACCTTAACTTTAAAACACCCATTGTTAGCATTATTAAATAACAAAATCTAATATAAATCTATCGATGTTATAACAAACTACAGCACTTTAACAAAAAAAACAACGAAATTTTGCCACCTGCTTCAAGAACTTTTTGAAATTTTACCTTGCCTTCTTTAACACCCTGTATAAAAAAACAACGAAATTTTGCCACCTGCTTTAAGAACTTTTTGCAATTTTACCTTGCCTTCTTTAACACCCTGTATAATGAGGAAATTAATAATTTAAATTCGATTTTTATCAGAAGCAAAATAAGGACAAATTGTCCAATCAAACACAAAAAACCCAATTTAAAAAAAAATATTTTTAAAAAAGTTACAGGTGGTTGAAATGCATCAAAAAAATCAGGTGTCCTGAATCCACTGATGACCAGTTTAGATACAGGATAAAAATAATTAGAGAAAGTTTTACCATTTAGTTTTAGTTACCAAACTTACAAGTAAGTGATATTAACCAGCTTGTTTTATTTTTCGAAATGTTTAGCTTACTTTTTGTAACTGTTTTGTTTTATTGATTTTATGTAAAACCAAGTTGAAAAATAAGTTATTTTTCGGGAAAATAAGTTGCGAAATTTAAAACTCGATGTTTTAGTTTTAAATTGCCATTAAAAAATTTTTGAATTAAATGCTTTTTTTTTATTTTTTTTAATTTCTTCATACATACTGCAGCCAGTAAAAAAAACAAAGTTATTAAGGTGAAATACAAAAACGAGATGAAATGAAATCACTGACCCCCGGTGTATAATACCGGATGGGGGTGTATCTCAAAGGTGGTTTTTCTATATTTTTAACAATAAAATACAAACTTTAAAAAAAAAAATTAACTGACGGGTTCAATTTTTTTGTCACTTTAGGTTTAACAAATGTTGTTGTCATTTCCTGTTAAACCTGAGGAGAAAAAAATAGTTTAAAACTTTAATTAATCCAAATTTATGTCTTATACAACCCATTATATTTCATCTTTTCATATTTTTATCTAAAAAAAAATAAATTATAGGAAGGAACCACCTGTTAGAAAAACCCGGTATAAAACATATTCATTTTAAAACATAAATAAAGCGCATTATTTTTAAGACACTTATTAACTGATGCAAAAAAAAATATCAGCGTTCTGAATAAATACGTAGAAATCAAAAAATAAAAGATAACTAATAAAAAACCCACCAAACCAAGCGATGAAGCAACGGTGTGTTGCCGATTAAGGTTTAATAGCGACGGCCCCATATGTCTGTAAGTTTTAATTTCAATACTAAATGTTGATTTTCGCGCTAGGCGCCACCTGAACTAGAAACTCGAACTAAACTTTATAAAAACACATATTGGACCAATTTTTTAGTCCAATCCCAAATTTTAACTGTAACATCCCACAACCCTTACAAGCCCTAATAATTAAAACGTTACCAGACCAATTTCTGGTAACGTCGATTTTGGTCTGGTTAAGTTGATCGAGTGTATAAATATTGGTCTGTATAAGGGTTTTAAAATATATATATATATATATATATATATATATATATATATATATATATATTCTAAATTATCGAAAAAAGTATTTCACGAACATGTTTCGCAGCATCGTTTAAAACCAAATTTAATCGCCACAAATGAACAAACCATTCGGAGCATGCCTTTTATTAGGGTTTGTAATCCCCTATAAACAACCGACATAACATTTGCTCCATCGTAACTAGGGATGCGCGATGTTCATCGATGGTCTAAAAACATCGATGGTTGGTTGATCGATGATCGATGTTTTGCCATCGATGGTCGGGTATCGAAAACATCGATGTTGCCTTCTAACATCGATATTTTTTGCGAAGGTAAAAAAAGTAACAATGTTTTAACCTATCGGAAAATCACGCTAAATTAGTTACAGAGAAAGAAAAGAATCATCTATTGATAATTCTTCAGAACTTTCCGTTTATCTAAGAACCCGTTGAATCGATGAATGTTAACCCTTTAGCTGGTGGCAAACAATCCTTCACATATCCCACTCTAGCCACAATTGAAAGTTTTTGTCTGTTACTACAACTTCCGGCCACGAACGTCTGTTTCAAAAAACAGGGCCGAAACTCAACAGCGAAACAGGATAAAGGGAAAATTATTATCAAAATTACTTTTTTTACAAAGCATTAAAAAATCTTATTGAATCTATAATTTTTTATATAAAAATAATGTTTTCTTTTTTAATTATCTTTTTTACTAAGAGTTTCGTTTAAGTTTGTAAACATGTATTATTTCTTGTATATTTTAAATAATTGGTAGCTTTATTACTAATAATGCTAATAGACCATGAACGAACCATCGATCGTACCACTGTTACAAAAACTGATGTTGTAGTTCGATATATCGTTACCAGAGGGTTTGATTTATCGATGTTTAAACGATGTTTGGCTTCGATGTCGATCCCTAATCGTAACCCTGTCTTTTAATTTATGAATCAATTTAAAAAATTTAGTTTTTATTAATTTTTTTACGAGTTGGGGCCCCGGCTCCTCGATAATTGATACGGGATGGCGGTAGCTACGCCCGTGGTTTTATATCAAATGTGTTGGATTGTGCTTAAAATTAATAACTTTAAAAACAAAACTTTTGTAACTATCGGCGTCGAGGAGTTTTTTAATTAATTTTTTTTATTTCACAAACCTTGGTACTTCCCATCAACCAAATCATGGTCTGTCCCGTATTCTAGTATTGTCACCTTAATTCAAAGCGTTTTCGGTTTTCGTTCAGCGCCGGTGTTTTCAAAACAACATAATTATCGACACTAACTACACGGCGAGTCTAAAAATAGAACGACGCCACTAAATCATTGTTGGCAAATTTAAAATCGGCGCTTTGAAGTGAAACGTACCGCGAAAACTTTCTGGTGAAACACAGTTTGTATTTTTAGCGACTGAAATAATATTTGTTAGTTTTTTGAACTTTCGTACGACATTAATCAAAGACGTCATTCTTAGTTTCCCACATAAGCGTTGCAACGCCTCGAAAGGTCGTACAAACACTTTATGGGGGGAGGAGAAAGATTATAAACTCAGTGTACTTTAATTTTATCTCCGGAGTTGTTAGTGTTATCAAAAAAGTAATATAAGAAAAATTGTCAATTTTTTTTTTGTGCCTAATCTCCCATTGTCTTTTATTCCAATCCTCTACAAGTCTGTATAATCCCGAGACTGGTTGGTGAATATATTCCTGTGGGCTCATTTTCGGTTGCAAAGGTTGCTAGTCAGAACTTTTGCACAAATTCTTTTCCACCCCTAATCTCTGAAGATGGAATTGTCTCTACCTCCAAAGGAAAAGCCGAACTATTTGCCAAACAATTTGCTGCCAATTCTACGCTTGATCCTCCTATTAATCTTCCTCTTCTAACAGTTGTCCCTGTTTCTCATAAAATGTCCGATATAATTTTTAAAGTCAAACAGATCAAGCGTATTCTTTCTTCTCTTAATACTAAAAAATCGTCTGGGCTGGATGGCATACCAGCAATCGTCTTAAAAAAATGTGCTCCCGATCTTGCACCCATCTTAACTCGCCTCTTTCGAATCTCTTACGACACGGGCATTTTCCCGGAGAGTTGGAAAGCTGCACGTGTGCAACCTGTCCCCAAAAAAGGATCCAAAAGTCTCCCTTCTAACTATAGACCTATATCTCTTCTTTCAGTTGTTTGCAAGGTAATGGAAAAATTCATTAATTCCCAAATCTTAAAGTATCTGGAAAAACATAAGATCTTACATCATAGACAATATGGATTCCGTCACAGTAGATCCACAGCTGATCTTCTTTCCTTTGTCTCACACAACTGGAACAAGTCCCTTGAGTTTCTTGGTGAATCCCAGGTCGTTGCTCTTGACATATCCAAAGCTTTCGATCAGGTCTGGCATGATGGGCTTCTTAACAAACTTCCTTCTTACGGTCTTCCACCTAAGCTTTGCTCTTGGCTTTCCAGTTTCCTTTCTAATCGACGTATATCAGTTAGTTTAGATGGTCATTCCTCCAGCTTCTATCAAATAAATGCTGGGGTGCCCCAGGGCTTAGTGCTGGCACCCACGCTGTTTCTTCTACACATTAACGATCTTGTCTCTTCCACAATCAATCCCATTCATAGTTTTGCTGACGATAGTACCTTCCACTCTAGTATTCAATTTCTTAAGCCACCATGTTATTCTGATTTTGAAAACAAGCGCAGGTCAATGCAGATATCTCTTTCACAAGACCTCAAACTTATCTTGGATTGGGGCGCCAAAAATCGTGTTCAGTTTAATGCCTCAAAACACAGTCTGTTCGCTGTCGCGAAAAAGTCTGCGAATGCTTATCCCTTACATATGAGCGGCCAAGTTCTGCTCAACAAAGAGTCGTTTAATCTAGTCGGCGTTACTTTTGAGAATAACCTCAACTGGCACAAACACATTTCATCCATAGCTTCGGCAGCTTCAAAAAAGATTGGATTCCTCTTTCGAGCCAGAAAATATTTCTCTTCTTCCAATCTGTACACTCTGTATGTATCCCAAATCAGACCCTCTTTGGAATATTGTTCTCATATCTGGGGAATGGAGTCCCCTATAACACTTAGCCTTCTGGACTCCATTCAAAAAAGAGCTGTTCGTCTTATTAATGATCCAACGCTCACAGAAAGGCTTCCTCTTCTTGCCCATCGTCGAGCTGTAGGGGATCTGTCGCTCTTCTATAGGTATTTTCACGGCTTCTGCTCAGAGGAATTGAGCAGTATTATTCCTTCTCTGGCAGCTCCCAACAGAGCAACGCGTAGTGCAACTTTTATGCATCCTTTTACAGTTCAGTTAGAGAGGCCCCGAACTTCCCGCTTTCTTCGTTCCTTTATTCCTAGAGTGTCAAGACTATGGAACCTGCTGCCCGCAGAAGTTTTTCCTTCTCCTCCCAATCTCCAAAAATTTAAGTCCCGTGTGAACAAACTCCCTCTCGCCACACTGAAGACACCCACGGTACGTTAGTACTTAGGCATCAGCCTTCGTGGACTGTCCCAAGATAAAAAAAAATAATAATAATAATGCCTGTCTTTTGTGATTTAACGCTTCACATTCAAACAGTAGGTGGTAGGCTGTTTCTTCCCCCTCGTCGCACATTCTGCAACATGGGTCCCCATTGTACGAGCCTATCTTGTGTAGGTGCCCTCTTAGGTTATCGTGCCCTGTTAGCAACCCTACTGTTATGCGAAGTCTTTTCCTACTTTGTCTGAGTAGTTCTTCCTTCGTTCTTTTGGATGGGTCCCTTATGAATCCCTTTCCATGTCTTATTCTACCGAGGTTCTTCCAGTATTCCTTATGTTTGTTTCGGATCCATTCCCTGGTTTGCCCTCGTGCTGTGGTTTTGGTCACTCCAAGGGCAGGTTCTGGTCCAAAGTATGGTGTGGATGATCCATGTGTCTCTAGCTCATCCGCTTATTCGTTGCCTTCTATTCCCGAATATCCCGGTACCCACAGGAGAGTTACCCTGTTGCGTTCTCCCAGGACCTCCAGTTCTTCTTGGCATTCCTATGTCAGGTTGGACGTTACCTTGGGGTTTACTAGTGCCCCTAGTGACACCTGGCTGTCACTTATTACGCAGATCCGCTTGTTTTTGTAAGCCCTCCTGTTATTTTCTTTTGCACAGTGCAGTAAAGCATACATTTCTGTTTGAAATTTTCTTAGTTAAAACAGATTCAGAAAAATGCTTTATACAAAAGTTTCTTTATAATCATTGTTGAATGGTGCAAAATTTATATTTTGTTCGCTATCCAGAAAGACGGCAAACATTTAAGGACATATTCCAACGACTGGAACATATACAGGGTGATTCCTAAGTTGAGGCTTTTTTTAACTGTGTATAAAACTGATTAAAATAAGCAACTTTTTTAAATAAAATTTCTTCAAAAACTCGAAAATCACAAAGCTACATAAATGTATTTAAAAGTATGTCTAGTGCGGGCCTGGGCATAAAAAGATAGTTTATTTCTCATTTACGCTTGTTTTTTGTCTTGTTAATCACGCAGTATGAGTCAGTCGCATTGCTTTAACCGGACGAGGCAAGGATTAATTTTAATTTAAAATCATTGTTAAATCGCGAAAATGGCACAATCCAAAAACAATGAATACGTGGATATGTTCCTTATTTATGGAGAGTGTCGTGAATCTGATAACGTTACTTTGAGATTGTTGCGGGCTCATTCTGAACCCAAGTACTCGGGTGATTGCAAGTCAGGTCGATTTAAGTCAAAAAAAGTGTCCAAGCACTGCAGCCCGAAGACTTCGTGGGCGGTGACAACTTACTTAAGAGAAGACCGTATTTGACACACTAAATAAATGTTCCCTATTTTTTAGTATTTTGAAAAAAATTATTTAAAAAAGTCGTTTATTTTAACGAAATCTATATGTCATAGTCAAAGGTCGATATGCAGTCTCTTCACGGAATGACTGGTTTATCCTAGGTTTGACCAAAGCCTCCGGTTAACCCCGAAATAAATTCCAATTTCGGCCTTTGACTAACGTACTTTTAGTCAAACCTAAAACTTCCTAACTTTTCAGTCAAACGTCGAAAGTAAAATAAACTGTTTCGGCTTTGCCTAGTCGATTCTAAGCGACTGGCAGACTCGGTCAAACGTCAACTGTACTTGTAACGTTTAAATAGTTTATATCGTTGTTGTGGTTAGTTGTAAATGTAAGTCTGAACTATTTTTATTTTAACTATGACAATATAACAAAAATTAAAATTTAAATTAAAAAAAAAAAACATTTTATTACATCTAATTTAACAAACTGAGACTTTCTAATACCTAATTATTGAAGTTTGACTAGTCAAACCTAGATTTCATTAAATTGAGTTTTGACGTTTGCCTAACCAAATTAGTTTCTCCTAGGTTTGACAAAAATTCTTTAGTCAGAGGCCGAAAAACTTGGGCTTTCTCTAAGACTTCAAGTCACACCTGAGGATTGTCTAGTCAAACCTAGGAACGTTAGAGCTTCGAATTGACTATAACATATATACTGTTAAAAAAGGCGTCAACTTAGAAATCACCCTGTATATATATATATATATATATATATATATATATATATATATATATATATATATATATATATATATATATATATATATATATTAATATATATATAATATATATATATATATATAATATATATATAATTTATTTTTTATTATAGAGATAGTCACTCCCGGCTACAGCGGTGTGCCCGTCCAACGAGGATGATACACGTGAAACCGTTGTTGGAGAGTGTTCTATTAACTTTAAGACTTCGTAATGTTAGAGCAACCACTAGTAATCGTACCTAAGATTTTTAATGTTTCTTTTTTTAAGGTAGTCCACTCGTAAAACGGTTTTTGTTAAGAATTAAATAAAATTAAAATATAGGGTACTAAAGGTGTAATTTATCTAACTAAAAAAAAACGATTTTTTTCTTCTCTGTGAAACAAGTCATGTATTAAAGCCTTGCATTTAATTCGGAATATCTCGTAAACGGTTCTTACGACATTTTTTAAAAACTAATGCAATATAAATCGAAGTTTTGGAAAATTTAGTGAAAAACCCTCAATGGTTTGATCGTTTTGTTAAAAAGATATTGATTTTTGAAAGTTTACCAGAACTGTGTGTAAAATAGTACAAAATATTACTGAATAACAAATGGCAAATGGACCTCATGTGTTGTGTGTACAGTCTCCTACTAAAATAATATTTTCAAGTATTAAGAACCTTTAACTGTTGGCAAAGCGTATTCGATCTTATTTGGAACAGCACCAAATTTGTCGTTCATTCAAAATACTGCATCACGAATTAAACTAAGATGGGAAAAAATATATCCGTACTGGTACTAGTCCCGACTCGTTCAACAATCAATTTTTGTTAAAGAAAGATGAGCGAGTTTTGGGCGAATGGCATGGAAGAGACAAAGATAAAAAATGTTCATCCCAATCTCGATTTGACCTGTGGACGGCCCGGGCTTTACTTATTATAAGGCCATAATTTTGTATACGACTATCGCGAGTGAACTACCTTAAGGAGCGTCTATGCCCAAAGAAACTCTACGTATATTTTATTATATTATACTACGGTGATCAAAAACTAAGGTGAAAACTTCCCGCGTATGCCGATTCAGGCAAATTGTTTTATTTTTGTACCACTGCTGGTAACATCTGGTAAAAATTTGACGTCTCTAACATTATTAGATTTAGTTTACGCTTAGTTTTGTGAACAAACAAAAAAAATGTCGAATTTTACATTGTCTGATTTTGTTGAGCAACGAAGTGCGATTAAATTTGCGAGGAATAAAATTTCTTGTGCCGAACCATATCGCATAAAAAGGTGTACAAGTGTTATATGGACTTTAAAGACGGCCGAGAACATGTTGCTGATTTGGAATGCTTTGGACGACCATCAACATCAATTAACGAGCAACACATTAAGAAAGTAAAGGATTTAGTGCTTGAAAATCAACGATTATCTATTAGAGACCTTGGCGATATGGTAAATATATCATATGGATCGATTCTAGCGATTTTGAAGGATCGTTTGGGTCTCAGAAAAGTGAAATCACGTTTGGTGCCAAAATTTCTCAATTTCATGGAAAAGAACGACGCAAAGAAGTCTGTACAGAGATGCTTGCCAACTATCAGGACGTTATAAAACGCATTATAACTGATGATGAGACTTGGATCTATGCATACGACCCAGAAACAACTGACCAATCGCGTGAATACCGTGCAAAAGGTGAACGACGGCCACGAAATTCAATGCAAAGTCGTTCAAAAATCAAGGTCATGTTGACTGTTTTCTTCGATTAACGTGCACTATGAACCCCTTCCACCCGGCCAAACAGTCAATACGGAGTATTATTTGAATGTTATGCGTCGTTTGCGTGAGGCTATTCGCAAGAAACGGCCAAAAATTCTACTCATATCATTGCTTAGCCGCCGTATTCGCCTGATTTAGCTTCGTGTGACTTCTGCCCATTCCCAAAACTCAAAATACCACTTCGAGGACACCGTTTTGAGTGGTTTGAAGAGATTCAACGCGAATTGCTACGTGCATTGGAGGCCATACCTGGAAGAAACGTTGGCACAAGTGTATTTTATCGGATGGGGATTATTTTGAGGGATACGAAATAGATTTGGAAGAATAAATATAGATTTTTTATTTTATACTAAAATTCACCTTAGTTTTTGATCACACTAGTATATTTGAAATCCCTAAAAACCGTTTTTACAAAGAAACATAATTTTGCTAAAAATACATTTCCACGTAACGAATTGGTCTTTCAAAGAAACAAATAGACTCCGTCGTGTAATGCAACTAATAACAAGCCAGTTTTGAAAATAAACACGGATTTCAAGTACCGAATAAAATGTACATTATCATGTTCGAAATGCGTCTTGTTGAAGTGTGGAATTCTACCGTGTTTTTGTCACGTGGTACGCCGAATGTAAACAGAATAGTTTTCTTGACTTTGATATTGAACAGATTTTTGTGGCCACTGTTTTGTATATAAATAGGAAGGAATGTCGTTATTTGTATATGTATGTTTGGGGAATCTCGAAACTTACAGGGTTTTTTCTTAATTTTATCATATTTTCAAAGTGTTTTGTTTTTTTAAACACACAGCGCAGACTTCTATCTGGGGCCCTGAGCTCTGAGGCCTAAGCCCATTATGGCATACACCAACCCTTAAGCATACACATGTTCCGTAACCCTGTACTGTTCCTTATGTATGCATTCCTTTTAGACTGATATGGTGCTGCCATTTTGATTAATAGAGCCCCAATTCCTCACTAAAGATGCGAGTCCTGTTAGTGGTAGGAATCTTATGTCATTTAGGTCCAGCCATGATGTTCCTAGACATTTCCCTCTCTATGTATATGTATGGCGTCCTCTCTTCCCTCTCCACACTATCTACATATACTTGTCTCACTTTTTTGTATCTTGTTGAGATAGTGTCTGTTTCTACAATGTCCTGTCAGTATGCCTGACAGGTTTCTTATTTGCACCCTATTGAATTCCTTTATGCTCATTGGTAGGTTCTACCATAGGTCTTCCCTTTTAATTATCTGGCTTTTGTCTTTTTCCAGTTCTCATCGAAACGTTTCTCTATCCACACTGCTATCTCTGTCATATCCGTGTTGTAAAAAATTCCCACGGTATATTCGGGTCCATTGTCCCCAGCTCCCAAATTGGCGAGTTTGTCAGCCATTTCATTCCCCAGGATCCCTTTGTGTCCAGGGACCCGTTGCAGGCTGACTGGCGGTTTTCGTTGGTTTATTAATTGCTTCCCGACATCTATTCGTAAGTTCTGATCTGTGCATTGTATTTGTTAGCGCCCCGACACAGCCCTACTTCACTTTAACAAGCCGTGAACAAGGAAATCTGGCAACTATGCCTTCAGATATAGCGACACACGTTTGCTGTTGTTTAGTCATATGATTTACGTTGAATGACCTGTTGCTCTGTTGTGTTATTGTGAATAAATCAACTTTTTTGAAAGAAAATATTGTTAAGATAAAGACTAAACCTGTAAAAGGTCTTACTGTGTGAAATTTGTGAGTGACCGGGACAGTTTTTTCCGCAGACATTGCGTAAAAACAAGAATATCTGCGGGTGAAAAGTGCCGGTGTTATAAAGTACTTAAAGTAAATGGCGGCAAATGAACTTGACATTTTGTGGTGGTGCTTTTTAAAAAATAATTAAAATTGAAAGTGTGTTTTAATGATTCGTGTTTGGCTTTAATTTTGAAGGTATTTTTTTAGTTATTTTTTAAAAACAGTAACAAATATTAGCATTGGAAATTACCGTAAGTACGTAGGTATACATTTTGGAATTTTGTCGATCGTTTTGATTTTGGTGCTGCCATTTTGATTAATAGAGCCCCAATTCCTCACTAAAGATGCGAGTCCTGTTAGTGGTAGGAATCTTATGTCATTTAGGTCCAGCCATGATGTTCCTAGACATTTCCCTCTCTATGTATATGTATGGCGTCCTCTCTTCCCTCTCCACACTATCTACATATACTTGTCTCACTTTTTTGTATCTTGTTGAGATAGTGTCTGTTTCTACAATGTCCTGTCAGTATGCCTGACAGGTTTCTTATTTGCACCCTATTGAATTCCTTTATGCTCATTGGTAGGTTCTACCATAGGTCTTCCCTTTTAATTATCTGGCTTTTGTCTTTTTCCAGTTCTCATTGAAACGTTTCTCTATCCACACTGCTATCTCTGTCATATCCGTGTTGTAAAAAATTCCCACGGTATATTCGGGTCCATTGTCCCCAGCTCCCAAATTGGCGAGTTTGTCAGCCATTTCATTCCCCAGGATCCCTTTGTGTCCAGGGACCCGTTGCAGGCTGACTGGCGGTTTTCGTTGGTTTATTAATTGCTTCCCGACATCTATTCGTAAGTTCTGATCTGTGCATTGTATTTGTTAGCGCCCCGACACAGCCCTACTTCACTTTAACAAGCCGTGAACAAGGAAATCTGGCAACTATGCCTTCAGATATAGCGACACACGTTTGCTGTTGTTTAGTCATATGATTTACGTTGAATGACCTGTTGCTCTGTTGTGTTATTGTGAATAAATCAACTTTTTTGAAAGAAAATATTGTTAAGATAAAGACTAAACCTGTAAAAGGTCTTACTGTGTGAAATTTGTGAGTGACCGGGACAGTTTTTTCCGCAGACATTGCGTAAAAACAAGAATATCTGCGGGTGAAAAGTGCCGGTGTTATAAAGTACTTAAAGTAAATGGCGGCAAATGAACTTGACATTTTGTGGTGGTGCTTTTAAAAAATAATTAAAATTGAAAGTGTGTTTTAATGATTCGTGTTTGGCTTTAATTTTGAAGGTATTTTTTTAGTTATTTTTAAAAACAGTAACAAATATTAGCATTGGAAATTACCGTAAGTACGTAGGTATACATTTTGGAATTTTGTCGATCGTTTTGATTTTTGTTATTGCGTTGCATAGGTACTTGGTGCCTGCTTATTAGATACTATTTAGTTACTGTTATTATTATTATTTTCCCGGTAATCTTCTCGGACAACCACAGAATTAACCGATCCATGTTTTCTAATATAACAAGCAAAAATTTAACTTCTTTCCCCAACTCTGATCTACCAGAAAGCAAAATATTTACTAGCTTTGATTTTGTGCATTTATTCAAAAACATAATTAATAACTGGCGAAACTTAAAAAACTTAGATATAAAACCTTTGTTTATCCAGATTTTGACAATTTTGATGTGATTAGGCATGCAAAATATAATGACGTTAAGTATATGTATGAGCAGGAGAAGGACCTCGTTGTAAAAAAAGCTTTTAAACTTAACCATAAAACAGTTTATCCCAACAATTTTGAGCGTCAAAAAGTTTTTATTGCGGATAATATATGTAATTTTTCAACAATCGCAGCTTTAAATGACTTTGGTTTTAAAGACACAGCATCTTTTCTTGAAGTTATCAGACATTGGTGGGATATTGTCAGTAATACTAGTACTTTAAGGGGTAAAATAAAAAGAAACGAGTATTGCGATCCCATCTCTAAACTTGATCATTTCTCTATTAATTTTTTAAGAAAATTTGTTACCTGGGTTGAAGCTTGGCATAAACTTGAAAACAATAATGGTCGCCTTACAAACGACACCTATTCTGCACTTTGCCATAGTACCTCTGTTTTACTAGAAATAATTGACTATTCATTTTCAAAATTTGATTTGACGTATATTTTACCAGGTAAATTTACTACTGAAAAGTTAGAAAAAAGATTTGGTAAATACAGACTTCTCGGAGGTTGTAATTACAATGTTAGCTTTGATGATATTTTAAATGCTGAGAAAAAAATTAGACTCAAACATATATTTAGAAGCGCTGCTGATGGTAATTTATCTTTAGCTGAGATTAAAAAACAGGTAGACAGCTGTATCCAGGAAAATGATCTTGATTGGACAATACCTCAAAATAATTACACTGAAAAATTTTTGTTTTTACTTGAAACTGAATACCTAAATGAATATGAAATTGACAAATCGGTACAAATTTATATAGCCGGTTATGCTGCCCACAAAATTGTAAAAAAATATAATAATTGTAACATCTGTGTTTCTTTTCTTGTTGAAAGTAAGGGAAACCTAATTGACGACGAATACTTTGATTGTCTACAACGTGGCGGTTTAAAGGTTCCTACAGAAATTGTTAAAGACGTTCTGTTCCATATGTGCGCGATTTTTGAGAAAATTATTAATGACCCTGATACTGAGAGTGACTTCCTAAAAATGGAAAATCAAAAAGCTATCCTGTGTGATCTAACTAATTTAAGCACTAGACAACATGAAGGCTTTAATGATTTATGCTCGCAATGTATTTGTAGTAACGAGAACAAAAATATGTTCATTATGATGTGCTCTATATTTTCAAACATTCTTTTAAATAATTATGTTAAAAAAGAAATAACAAAAATGCCACAGAAAAATCGGAAAAGGCTGAGTCAAAAAACAAAAAAAGGAAACTAGACACATTTAATAAATAAATAAACAAAACTAAAACTAAGTACAATTACTAACTAAATGTTAAATTACACTTGTTTCCTTTTACAACAGCATCATGTTCTTATGCCTTGACCTATGCACATAAATTAATTTGTTTTAGAGTTTAAATATTATATAAATATATTTATTTTTTCAATTATTATACTGATTTAATTATTTTAATGGAAATATCAATACTATTTACGCGATCTTTGAATTGAGCCTTAAATGAATTTAAAAATACGCGCCTCGATACCCGGATTACGGCTCATCGCGCTCGAGGGAAACCGATCTGAATCTCTTGCCGGTTGCGGCGTTGCCAAGTGGTTGTTCAAGGCTTGTTAAAGTGAAGTAGGGCTGTGGCCCCGATCGCTACCTTACTGTCAGTACATATGGTTATCTTTCCACAGTATCTTCTATTAAAGGTGTGGTTCCTTCCACGCGGCCGTCGCGTACGACTAACGCAATGCGACTAACGCATGCGGCCGCCGTTTAATGAGGTGGTTTCTTAGGAGCGCGGCTCAAACTCGCGATAGCAAAATTATTGGTGTAAAGGGAATAATCTTTGGTAAGAGTCGTGAACCTGAAACATAGTAATGCTCCTATAAATCCAATATTTCAGCAAAGATGCGATGAGGGTTGTTATACTACATTAATAAATCGACATCAGCAACAGGATGAAGTAAAATTTAGAAAATATTTTAGACTGAATAAAGCACAGTTTAGTTTTATTTTTGACTTAATAAAAGACGATATAAAGTCCGACCCATAAAACAGAGTTAAATATCCAATAACCCCAGAGGAAAAATTAGCCATTGTATTAAGGTAAATCCGTACAGGGTGTCCCAAATTCGAGTCTTATCATTAGGATCTCGGAAAATTGAAGAGATACAAGGTCGGTTAAATGAAGGCAAAGTTGCGAAATTTGATGCTAATCAAAATGCCTCCTTAGAACTTTAAAAAATTTGAATACATACTTTTGGAAAAAACCGATTATTCGCGATTTCGTTTTTATTTTTTATGACTTTATTTGAATGAATGTAACAAAATAACTTTTACATTTCCATTGCTACTTTTTCTGTTCTACAAGATAGTGTTATTAGATTTATACACCGATGTGTCGCCTTTGAGCTGCCATCATCAACTTCTTTTTTTAAGACGGCCCTGGATTTTTTTATTATGTATTTTAGGAGCTATTCAGTTCCCAAAACCAATAATGTATTGCACTTATTCGAAAAATTTATATTAATGGCAATTTTCATAAGAAACATATGTTAGAGAGAGTCAGACAATATATTTTTGGCAGGATCTTGGGAAAACATTAAACTGATTTTTTCTAATAAGTGCGAAACATCATTGGATTTGGGATCTTTAAAGCTCTTAAAATACGTAATAAAAATCCAGTACCTCATTAAAAAAATGAAGTTTTAATTTTCAACAATTAAAAAAAAACACCGGACAGGACATTCCACATAAAACAACACAAACAAAATATCAGACGCACACACGACTGCGGCTACACTGCTTCTTCAGCAGTCCAGTCGCATCAATCGCAGTCGTTGACAGCGGACTCATACGACGGCCGCTCGGAACAAACCAGGCACATTTAAAAACATGAGTAGGAGTGCTTTGCGGCTAAGGTAGTGCGTTGGCCGCATGCGGCGGCCGCATGGAAGGAAACATACCTTAAGGCAGTATTCTATGGCTTTGGCTATTGCCATAACTTCCGCCTGAAATACGGTTGCATATTTAAGAATACCACCGTTTTGATTCCAGCGTGCGAAATTCGATTTTTCATCTCTCCTCAAGGTAAGTTTTGGTTCTAGGGGTAGTTTTTAGCCTTTGGATCCAATCCTAGACGTGTAGGGCCTTCTCTGAAGCCGGATTCGGATTCAGCGTCGAAAAATACATGGAAATATCATGGTCCGACCCACGGATCTCAACATTTTTTTTGTGGCGCTGTATTGTCAAACTTAAAAATTTCTTAAAATTTAGTTTAAATTTTAATTTTATTCTTTGTAGATTCGTTTTCTTGATTTTTAGGGGGTTTTCTTTTTTGTTGTAGGTGATCTGCAACTGCATAGGGGTCAATATTGCTGAGCAGGCTTAGCTCGCTGTACCCCGGGACCTGAACCGAAGTGGTCCCATTTTCTAGCAATTTTCAAGGCGAGTACTGCCAACGAAAACATACCAAAACATTGATTTTATATATTTTTTCCATTTAAATGCAAACCTTCACTTTCAAACGCCGCGCCGCAACCATGTAAACACAAGGGATTTTTCAGCAAACATGGCCGCGGTGCTTGAAAGAAAATCTTCGCATTTTAATGGAAAAAAAGGTGTTAAATAAATATAAAAACAAGTTTTTAAAAGGTGTTTATAATATATATGATTGTATGCAAAAAGAAAGAGAAATATAGGGAAAATAGGATTAGTCTGATTTCCAAGTTTGATAATTGTTATCTCGAAAACAAAACGTTTTTGACTAAAAATTCTTTCAGATTTGTGATCAGCGCTCTAAAAAAACCTCGTATACGAAAATTGGTCAAAATAGGCGTTGCCGCAACTTTGGAGGCAATTACCCTAAAAAACTTAGGTTCTAATTTAAAAAAGAATCATTAATAACGTAATTTCTTAAATTTGTGACATACTATACAGGGTGTCCCAGAATATGTGGGCAAACTCTCGGAATCTAATAGAAAACCCAAAAATATTATGACAAGTCCCCATAAACTTTTTTCCTACGAGCCTTCCCTACGGAGATACAGGTACATAACGGACGAACCTAGAAATCGTTTTTTTAATAACTTTTAAAATACTAGGCGTAATTTAATATTTTTAATATGTTGGTTACTAGATAAGTCTTCTTAAAATAAACTCATTAAATTATATTTGGCTTATTTAGTTTGCCAGGGAAGGAGTAGCTCTGACACAATATTTTTTTTAACACCCTGTATGATAAAGCCTCAACAATATTATTTTTAAATAGCTTTAACCTTAAACTAAAAAAAGTATTCTTAATAAACATCTACAGTTATGTCTACGGAAAAGGTGTTGAAGAGAAAAAACTTTTTTATTTTTGATTTTATCAAAAAAAGCTACTCTTGATAAAAATTTTTGCTACTTCTAAGAGTAAGATTGAGATAGAAACATTTAACATATTTTATACGGGGTGTTCAGAAAATTTAAAAAACCTAAAATGGTACAAGACTAAAGTGCATTTATTTAATAAGATATGGAAATACGTTACTAAGAAAAGTTGTTCAAAATTAAAAAGTAGTCTCTAATACCAATTTTCGAAAAAATCGGCCTACTTTTATTTATTTGTGATTAATTTTATTTTAATATCAATTTATAATCAAATTTTTTGCTGTTAAGTAAGCATTTAAAGCTGACGATACTGCGGCTAATGAATTATAAAAGCCAAGTGTCAATAAAGCTTGTCACTATCAACGCCTACTGGTACAAAAATTTTAAATTAGTTAATTGATAATGAAATTTTAATTACAAATAAATAAAAGTGGGCCGATTTTTTGGAAAATTGGTATTAGAGACTACCTTTTACGTTTGAAAAACTTTTTCTAGTAACTTATTTCCATATCTTTGCAAATAAATGCACTTTACTCTTGTACCATTTTAAGTTTTTTCAATTTTCTGAACACCGCGTATAAAATATGTTAAATGTTTTTATCCCAATCTTACTCTAAGAAGTAGCAAAATTTTTTATCTAAGTAACTTTTTTCGATAAAATTAAAAATAAAGAAGTTTTTCTTACTCAACACCTTTTCCGTGGACACACCAGTACGTCCACGGAAAAGGTGTTGAATAAGTAAAAAACTTCTTTATTTTTAATTTCATCAAAAAAAAACTACTCTTAAAAAAAATTTGCTACTTCTTAAAGTAAGATTGGGATAAAAACATTTAACAAATTTTATACGCGGTACTCAGAAAATTGAAAAAAGTTTAAATGGTTCAAGAGTAAAGTGCATTTATTTGAGAAGATATGGAAATAAGTTACTAGGAAAAGTTGTTCAAAAGTAAAAGATAGTTTCTTATATCAATTTTCAAAAAAATTGGCCTACTTTTATTAAGTTGTGATAAAAATTATTTTACAATTAATTAACTTATTCCAGATTAACAACTCATTATTGTACTAGTACGCGTTGATAGCGACAAGCTTTATTGACACTTTGCTTTTATAATTCATTAGCCGCAGTAACGTCAGCTTTAAAATTTGATAAAATTGATATTAAAAATTTAAATTGATATTAAAATAAATTTAATTACAAATAAATAAAAGTGGGCCGATTTTTTCAAAAATTGGTATAAGAGACTACCTTTTAATTTTGAACAACTTTTCCTAGTAACTTATTTCCATATCTTACCAAATAAATGCACTTTACTCTTGTACCATTTTAAGTTTTTTCAATTTTCTGAACACCCTGTATTAAATATGTTAAATGTTTCTATCCCAATCTTACTCTTAGAAGTAGCAAAATTTTTTATCAAGAGTAGCTTTTTTCAATAAAATCAAAAATAAAAAAGTGTTTTCTCTTCAACACCTTTTCCGTGGACATACTGTATATAATCAACTGTTTACGAGAAATAAAATATCATAATTAGTAATTTTTTTACATTATATAGGGTGTTTTCTAATTGTACGTCAAAATTTAGGAAAGCAATTTTAGAGTCCATTTTAAGAAGAAAACTTTATATGATTTGAGATACAGGGTGGAAAATTTTTTAAAAATAAATCATTTATTATCATAAGTGTACTATGTATCAAGAGGCATTTTTAGTGTACCACATGTTTTTATTTCCACCAGTGGCGTTCATACAGAATTCAACCTGCCTATTTTGGCAAATAAAAAAAAATGTGGTACACTAAAAAATGCTTCATAGTACATGTATGTCAAATTTCATTGAAATATCCAAAGTGGTATTATGTTTATTAATAATAAAAGATTTATTTCTAAAAAATTTACCACCCGGTATCTCAAAAGTTAAGATGTTTGGGACATACGTTCATATGAAGTTTTGTTCTTAAAATGGACCCAAAAATTGCCTACTGCAGTTCACGTCTCTAGCTCTTTGTATCAAAACCTGAATGGAAAAGAAAGCATCTCGTGTTCCAAGCTCACTTCTAAAGCCTAACTGAACGTTGCTACCATTTTTTTTTTTCGAATGAAGATGGAAGCTAACCATTTCTCCAGTTTCATAGATTTTACTAAGGAGTTTTGTTAGAATTTTAAGTTGGTCATATTCAAGCAGTTTTAGTACTTCACCATGTATATTATCCGGACCAGGTGACTTATTGTTCTTAAGCCGTTTTATTGCGTGTTTTACTTCGTTGACTGTTATTTTCGGTCCTGAAAACCCATGAACTTCAATTTCTGTTTGTTTTTCTTCCTCGAATAGTTCTTTAATATATTCCTTTTATATATTTATATATATATATATATATATATATATATATATATATATATATATATATATATATATATATATATATATATATATATATATATATATATATATATATATATATATATACCTGTTTGCAGCTGTCGAAGTCTATTTGGTGTCCTGTTTCTAGGTGGTGTTGAAACAACAGGTGGCCAACGTAAACCATTTCAAGACAAGGCTAATCCGTGAAGCCATAGAAATTCAAAAAGTGGAGGACTCAACAAAAGAGACGACTTCTACACCTAGCCACAACGTGGAAGACAATTTTGCCCAAAACAAATCCTGAAACACCAGCAACAACCAGTGATGACGCGACACGCTTGGATGCACCCACCTCAGACATGAGACCAACCATGCGTTACAACCTTCGCTCAAGGAACCGTATAAAAGGGACCACCACAGAATAAAAAAGGGGTTAGAGAAATCCAAACCTCGTGCTTTCTGAACGCAGCTATTTTCTGTCAGTACAGTAGCGACAAACGCCTGGCCAATCAACTAATAAAAGCATATAATAAAAAGGCGAATGCGCTGGTTGTACTATAAATTTTTATTTCTACTTTTATTTTTCCCCAATTCCAACAAAAATAAGATTTTGCTAAAATACATTACTTAACAACTGATTATTTTAATAAATAAGCAGTTGTTAAGTAAGATTTTTGCAAAATTTTATCTTTGTTAGGATTGGGTAAAATTTTAAACTTGCAAAAAATAAAGCAAACAAAAAATGTTATTATTAACAATATATTATAAATTAATTTGTTATAAATACAAATATTTTGAGAAAACCAGGAAAATCTTGGGACATTTGCCCCAAATTTTCAATAAACAACAACAACATAAAATTACATTCCAAAAATAACAGTAACAAATAAAACATAAAAATAAAACATGAAATTTCAGAATAAATGAAAAATATTCTCTGATAACAACATAAATTCTTATACCTGAGATAACACAGGCAAAATAAAATATATTCTAAAAATTAACCATAAAACTTCTAAAACTATCACAGCCGGGGTTGGATGAGATACTTCTAAAACTGTCACAGCCGGGGTTGGATGAGATCATGCTGAAAAGGTTCCTATAAAACAAAGAAGTTAGGCAGTATTCGCTTATTCAAAACAGACTAAAAATACATAAAATATGATATGGGAACTTTTGCTATTAATTTAGGCAAAGACAGAAGCAGACAGCGGGCAAAAATATATAAAGAATTTAAATTAATGTGGTAATTGAAAAATAAACATAAATATTTATAATAAATGGTAAAAATTATTATTTTTAAAGTTAGGTTAAATATTTCATAAAATTACGGTCTGAACAAAGAGTCTGAAAAAGGGCTTGCAGTAGGTTCGAAATATTGTTGCCTAAATAAATTTTCAATTTTATTCTTGTAAACATTCTCATCCAAATATTTGTAAATATCAGCATGTAGTCTGTTTACAAGATTGACTAAAGCTTCACTAGCAAATTTAAGCCTTCGTTCGCTATCAAACTCTTTAAACATTACAAATAAATGCTTGTCGGTTACCTCCACTAAAAAGAGATTACTCTGACAAGTTAAACATGAAATTGAAATTTTGTAAATAAGGTATAAAATAACATTATTTAAAATTTTAATTTTAGGGTTGTCCAATCAATGGTTCGAGAGGTAAATTTTGAAAAGAATCGAAACATTTTCCGTAACTGTGTTCTTTTAAAATGGAATTCATAAAGGGTGACCAAGGTGCAGCTCTATATTTTAAGCGAGAAGGATCCTCAAGATTTGCATAATTTAATTTTGAACAACGGTCCTCACAAACATACATTTTTACAATCTTTTGAGGGACTTAAAGTACATTTAATTTTCCAAGCTTCTAACGATAAGGGATCTCGAAAAAAAGAATGAAACTTTTTGTTCTTAAAATCTGTGCTTACAATTTTACTATAATAGGCGTTTCTGCAACATGGATAATTACAAGAATATTTCAGCCTACATGCTGTGTTGGTGCCATTGCGAAGATATTTACAAAGAATCTTGGTTTAATATCGAAGAAGGCTTACTACAATATTTAAATAACATATCTTACCTTATCATTTTTTCACAATAGTGTGGAAAAAATAAGAACGCAAATTTAAAACCAAAAAATACAATTTAAAACAGTCAACCCAAAGTCAACACTTACAACCCAAATACTAGAATAGAAAATGGCCGACGCAAACACAACACAACACAACACGGGGATTTATGGTTAAAAAGGGATATAAATAATTCTCACTTCTCATTGGTTAAAAAAAAAATCAACGTTTCGCCATCTAGAAATTTACTACCAAGTTACTACAAAGCAAAATATGGAAAAATATAGATATCTACTTATTCCCTGGCAATGATATAATTGTCAAATGTCACTTTTTCCAGTATCCCCATAAGAAGTTGGCCAGGCGTGGGGACCACTGCAGAAGATAACCTCAGTCAATCTTCTGACACCAGTTAGACAGCATTGAAAATGCCAAGTGCGATCTTGGCGAAACGTCTGCAAACTTCCGCAAGGAAAAGTAATGACAAACGGATATACTCCCGGAATGAAAACAACTCACATTCATCTATCCGTGAAACTCTAAGAACTAACATATATATATATATATATATATATATATATATATATATATATATATATATATATATATATATATATATATATATATATATATATATATATATATATATATATATATATATATATATATATATATATATATATATATATATATATACATATATATATATATATGATTATATATATATATATATATATATATATATATATATATATATATATATATATATATATATATATATATATATATATATATATATATATATATATATATATATATATATATATATATATATATATATATATATATATATATATATATATATATATATATATATATATATATGCCTTCTGTACGTCAATATTTTGACGTACAATTAGAAAACACCCTGTAAAATGAAAAAAATACCAACCATGATATTTTATTTCTATTATTGTGTCAGAGCTAGTCCGTCCCTGGCAAACTAAATAAGCCAAATATAATTTGATGGGTTCATTTTAAAAAGACTTATCTAGTTACCATCATATTAAAAAAAATATTAAATTACGCCTAGTATTTTAAAAGTTATTTAAAGAAAAAACGATTTCCAGGAGCGTCCGTTATGTACCTGTATTTCCGTAGGGAGGGCTTGTAGGAAAAAAATGTATGGGAACTTGTCATAATATGTTTAGGTTTTTTATTAGATTCCAAGAGATTGCCCACATATTTTGGGACACCCTGTATAAAGAAGTATAGTAAGTATTTCATAGAAAACTGCGCGAGTAAAAGTACTTATTAACGGCTTCGAGCATTCGTTCAAAAAAAAAAAAAACTTTTTTTGAATTACTGAATTTATTTCAAGAGACTCACACCGACTCGTAATGACCATTGGGATCTTAGTCTTTTTTGCGTAATAAATGTTATAATGAAAAAAAAATAAAAAAAAAAAAAATATATATATATATATATATATATATATATATATATATATATATATATATTTTTTTTCTTTGAATATTTTACCTGACTTACCAACAAAATAAGGCTCCTCTATTTCCATTATTTAAGTAAAACACAAAAACCAAACTACAGACATTACGTTGAAAAATGAAATACACTGGTGCCACGGTGACTCATTCTGTTAACGCACTCATAATAATAAAATTTTATTAGTGTTGGAATTTTAACTTTACTAATTTAAATTCTTTAGATAGGCTTTAATTCGTCTAAATACCTAATTGAACAAGTGCTTGACTCATTTATTAATTATTAAATCAATTATATTATATTCAGTGTTTTTTTTATTAAAGAGAGCAGTTTTGTATATTATTATTGTCTTTTTTTTCATAATATAATATAATTTATTATTAATTTGCTTTGTCAAAAAGATGTACAATCTTAAATAACCATTAAGCAATATTATTATTAATGTTAAAATAATTGAAAAGAACATTAGGTGCACTTTTAATGTTAAATCTTAATTGACTGATTAATTAATTTAATAGATGCGTTAGTAACTGCTTAATAATACCACTACATTGTCTAACACTTTCAAAGAAACGTTGTTTAATAATAAGTTTTCTTATTCGATAAAAGATGGCGCTAGTACGTTGAATATTTAATTTTAGTACTTTTGTATGAACATATCTGAAGTTCATGTAGATCTGTTAAGGAAATTAAAAGGTTAAACAGTACAGCAAAGAAGTGTCATTAAGGTACCCTGTTGATTCGGCGCAGTAATAAAATGTTCTGTTTTCGCGTGCAACACGCGACGGCGCGTATTTTTTTATATATTTTTATGACATAAAAAAGATGTATAATCTTAAATAACAATTAAGCAATATTATTATTGATGTTAATTTTAAATCACTTAAAATAAGTGAAAAGAACATTAGGTGCACTTTTAATGTTAAATCTTAATTGACTCATTAATTAATTTAATAGATGCGTTGGTAACTGCTAAATAATACCACTACATTGTCTAACACTTTCAAAGAAACGTTGTTTAATACTACGTTTTCTTATTCGATAAAAGATGGCGCTAGTAGGTTGAATATTTAATTTTAGTACTTTTGTATGAACACATCTGAAGTTCATGTAGATCTGTCAAGGAAATTAAAAGGTTAAAGAGTACAGCAAAGAACTGTCATTAAGGTGCCCTGTTGATTCGGCGCAGTAATAAAATGTTCTGTTTTCGCGAGCGACGCGCGACGGCGTGTATGTTTTTATATATTTTTATAAAATAAAAAAGATGTATAATCTTAAATAACAATTAAGCAATATTATTATTGATGTTAATTTTAAATCACTTAAAATAATTGAAAAGAACATTAGGTGCACTTTTAATGTTAAATCTTAATTGACTGATTAATTAATTTAATAGATGCGTTAGTAACTGCTTAATAATACCACTACATTGTCTAACACTTTCAAAGAAACGTTGTTTAATAATAAGTTTTCTTATTCGATAAAAGATGGCGCTAGTACGTTGAATATTTAATTTTAGTACTTTTGTATGAACACATCTGAAGTTCATGTAGATCTGTTAAGGAAATTAAAAGGTTAAACAGTACAGCAAAGAAGTGTCATTAAGGTACCCTGTTGATTCGGCGCAGTAATAAAATGTTCTGTTTTCGCGTGCAACACGCGACGGCGCGTATTTTTTTATATATTTTTATGACATAAAAAAGATGTATAATCTTAAATAACAATTAAGCAATATTATTATTGATGTTAATTTTAAATCATTTAAAATAATTGAAAAGAACATTAGGTGCACTTTTAATGTTAAATCTTAATGGACTGATTAATTAATTTAATTTAATAGATGCGTTAGTAACTGCTTAATAATACCACTACATTGTCTAACACTTTCAAACAAACGTTGTTTAATAATAAGTTTTCTTATTCGATAAAAGATGGCGCTACTAGGTTGAATATTTTATTTTAGTACTTTTGTATGAACACATCTGAAGTTCATGTAGATCTGTCAAGGAAATTAAAAGGTTAAAGAGTACAGCAAAGAACGGTCATTAAGGTACCCTGTTGATTCGGCGCAGTAATAAAATGTTCTGTTTTCGCGTGCGACGCGCGACGGCGCGTATGTTTTTATATATTTTTATGAAATAAAAATCAGTAAAAACCGTTTTATGATTACACCCAAATATTTCCTTTAACCAATTTTTAAGGGGGTTCTCTAGTTTGATAGGTTCAAAAAAAAATTTTTTTCATAAATTGTTTCCTTAATATGTCTGGAATATAGTCCAGGGCATTTAGATCAAAGTCGCCCGAATAGCGGAAATTTTTCTAGCCAGCAGATATCGAGATGGGGTTTACTGCATTGTGTTCAGGAAGGTCCCAGAAAACGACTCTAGGAAGTCTGGTTTATGCATTTTTTGAAAAATGCCTTCTGAGCCGGAAAATGCATTTTCCAATTGCATTATTACTTGCATCATTATAGGAACGCTCAGAAATCGTTACTCAGGAGTTTTTGCCGAACTCGATTCTGGCATTAGAATTACCCGGAGGTGCTCGGGGGTGGCCCTGTGGGGGTGAATTGGGAAAGAAATGGCAGCATGCCTGAAAATCGCTCCAAACTCTTTACTCGGGGATTTTTGGTGCTGCCGAACTCGATTTTGACATTAGAATTACCCGGAGGTGCTCGGGGGTGGCTCTGTGGGGGTGTCCGAGGGGTGAATTGGGGGAGAAATGGCAGCATGCCTGAAAATCGCTCCAAACTCGTTACTCGGGGGTTTTGGGGCTGCCGAACTCGATTCTGGCATTAGAATTACTCGGAGGTGCTCGGGGGTGGCTCTGTGGGGGTGTCCGAGGGATGAATTGGGGGAGAAATGGCAGCATGCCTGAAAATCGCTCCAAACTCGTTACTCGGGGGTTTTTGGGGCTGCCGAACTCGATTCTGGCATTAGAATTACCCGGGTGTGCTCGGGGGTGGCTCTGTGGGGGTGTCCGAGGGGTGAATTGGGGGAGAAACAGCAGCATGCCTAAAAATCGCTCCAAACTCGTTACTCGGGGGTTTTTGGGGCTGCCGAACTCGATTTTGACATTAGAATTACTCGGAGGTGCTCGGGGGTGGCTCTGTGGGGGTGTCCGAGGGGTGAATTGGGGGAGAAATGGCAGCATGCCTGAAAATCGCCCCAAACTCGTTACTCGGGGGTTTTGGGGCTGCCGAACTCGATTCTGGCATTAGAATTACCCGGGTGTGCTCGGGGGTGGTTCTGTGGGGGTGTCCGAGGGGTGAATAGGGGGAGAAACAGCAGCATGCCTAAAAATCGCTCCAAACTCGTTACTCGGGGGGTTTTGGGCTGCCGAACTCGATTTTGACATTAGAATTACTCGGAGGTGCTCGGGGTGGCTCTTGGGGTGTCCGGGGGTGAATTTGAGAGAAAGGGCAGCATGCCTAAAAATCGCTCCAAACTCGTTACTCGGGGGGTTTTTGGGGCTGCCGAACTCGATTTTGACATTAGAATTACCCGGAGGTGCTTGGGGTGGCTGTGTGGGGGTGTCCTAGGGGTGAATAGGGGGAGAAACAGCAGCATGCCTAAAAATCGCTCCAAACTCGTTACTCGGGGGTTTTTGGGGCTGCCGAACTCGATTCTGGCATTAGAATTACACGGGTGTGCTCGGGGGTGGCTCTGTGGGGTTGTCCGAGGGGTGAATTGGGGGAGAAATGGCAGCATGCCTGAAAATCGCTCCAAACTCGTTACTGGCTTTCAGAAGAAAAAAAATAATTTTTTATGAAGACAACGCACCCTATACAGCTCAAAAAACCATCGCAAAAATCAGTGATTAAAGTATGAATTGTTACAACATCCATTCCATTTAACAGATTTAGCTCCCGCTGACTTCTAGCTGTTTTCACATAAATCAATAGATCCCTGGAAGACTTGCATTATTTATGTATTATCGAACAAGAAAACATATTAAAGAATCTGAAATATGTTAATTTGGTTTCATTATCACTACTCTACACATCTTAATCTATTAATAAGATACTTACTTCTTCATACTAGAGACGGCGCCTGCACTAATATGCCTACTCCTAGCGAGTGTTAATTCTAAAGACTCGACTTCTGAGGTAGCATTTTCTGATCCTGCTGTGAGTACGTTCACGACCGAACATGTTTTTGAAGTTATGCTCTTAATCTGAAAAAAAAGTATTTTAAGTTTTAAATTCTAATATATTCAAATTATGGGAAAAAGTTAAAATATACAGTGTACCCCAATGGCGTACATACGTAAAAAATGTATATTATACAGTGAGGACCAAAAGTCCGAAATAAATACGATTAAAATGCAGGTAATTAATTTTTGTAAAAACGCTGAAACACGTCTAGTGACTTACCGAATGCCGCATTTTTCCACACTTACGCCATTTATACAGGATGTCTCATTTGAGAGATATCAGATCATAGATATTTTTTTAATAAAATACCTTGTATGTTATTGCATTTTTGGGTTTACCGGAACATTCTAAAAATATTATATGTAATCTTCTTCCTGAAGTGTAATTTTGGCTAACGTTATTTATTTATCTTTGTGAAGAATAATTTTTTTAGTTTTTAGTTTATATATTTTTTAAATTTTTTACTTACTGACTTGTGTAAGTACTTTTTTGTATTTATAAGCACCAATAAATTATATTATTATTATTATTATAATTATTAAAGGTGAGCAAGAATTTTTCAAGTGATTATTTAAATAGGTTAGGCCAGTCGTTCACGTTTGTTGTCATTTTGCGGCTGATAATTTTTATCAAATAATTTTTTTATTACACTAACTAAATTGAATATTCCAAAAAAAAATGCTAAAATTGACCGAAACCGAGAGAATAGATGTGTTAATAATGATAAGATGCGGTGATCATATTAGCAAGTTTGCGAAATATTTAACATGAAATATTCAGCCATTCAAATATCTCTAGTTTAGGCAATGGAGCACTAAAACAGCCAAAATGTTGGAAATTTTTGCACCAAGACGGATCAAAATGGGTTTTTTTGCATTCGCTTCCTAAAATCACTGGAAAAAAAATGTTTCTACTTTGTATCTTACAAACTCAAAATTTCATTTATGCAGGCAAATATGCGATTATGTCAGGAAAACTTTGGGAGATGACGTCCACGTCCAGGTTCCGGTGCACCAGGTGTTCGGGGAATCGTTTTCGATGTGAAATTTGGAATCGGCGTCCCAAAAACCCCCTCGAAACGATTTTCTGTTTCCTTTTTGCAATCGTGTCTGGAAAACTCTCGGAGATGAAGTCCACGTACAGGTTCCGGTGCACTAGGTGTTCGGGAAGTCGTTTTCGATGCGAAATTTGGAATCGGCGCCCCTAAAAACCCCCACACAACGATTTTCAGTTGATTGTTTGCGATCATGTCAGAAAAACTCTCGGGGATGACGCCCACGTCCAGGTTCCCGTGCACCAGGTGTTCGGGAATGTTCGTCGGTGACATATTTGAATCCAGCGACCCAAAAAAATCCCCGTGGGCCAAGTTTCTCTCCTTTTCCGCGTCAATTTCGGGAGAAGCCACGAAGATTACTTTCATCAGCCATCCTGAACTCCAGGGGTCAATTTAAACATCATATTCGGGATCAGCGACCAGGAAACCTGATGTGAGCCGATTCCGACTTTTATTAACGAAGTTATGTGATTTTCTTTTTGACTTGAAAAAATGCATTTTTTGAACGCATTTTTGCCTGCAGAAATGCAATTTTGAGTATATGTAGGATACAAAGTGGATACATTTTTTTCCAATGATTTCCGAGCTTGAGTGCTTCATTGCCTCGACTACTCAGTCAGTTGAATTTTAATCGAATTTATTTCGGACTTTTTTTTCCTTACTGTATAGCTCTATATCTTGGTTTTCACTTATCGCACCTCCATGCGAATAGTTTCATAACTAAAAAAAAATTAAATGTTGTCTATATTTTAAGGATTTGTGACAGGGTAAAACTAGAATCATCAGAACGTTAAAAAACAACGGATTTCTCAAAAAAATGGAATATGAATGCAGTATTTAAATTTCTATAGTATTTCTAAACTGAATATTTTTTTAAAACTATTAAAATTACACATAATAAACAATATTTCGTTACCATGACAGAATTATGCCACTTTGTTAAATATTAAGATCTGGAAATACTTTCTACTAATTATTGCTATTTAATATATTTTTTAGATAGATCGAAAAAAGGGACAGAGCTAAAAATAAAATAAAATTGATATTTTCGGAAATTCCTATATTTCCTTTCTTTAAATGAGCTTAGAGGGCAAAAGATAATCAATTATATAGAGGAGCAAATTTCAGTGTTATTATTAAACATCCGTTAAACCTTTTTTTTTTCGAAATATCCATCATCAAACTGGAAAATTAAACTAACCTCATTTACACTATTCCTCATTTTTACACTAAATTGACACACAATATTTTATAAACGTCTTTAAAAAGCTTATTTTTATAATTATTTCACGTTTTTTTCCACTTAATTTCAAGGCTTCACTTTCAAACGCCACAACTATGTATACACTAGAGATTTTTGCAGCAAGCACGGCTAGGGCGTTTAAAAGTGAAGCATTGCGATTTGAAGGAAAAAAAAGGTATAAAATAAATATGAAAACAAGTTTTGAAAGGGTATTTATAACATATTGTGTGCAAATTTAATGATAAAATCAAGAACTGCGTGCAAAAAGAAGAAAAAATATATTGAAAATGGGGTTAGTTTGATGTTCAACTTTGATGATGGATATCTCGAAAACGAAACGTTTCTGAATAAAAATTTCCCTTATACCGAAATTGGTCAAAATCGGCGTTGCCATAACTTTCGAGACAATCACTCAAATTAGCTATATAAAACACATACCTCTTGGTCGGTCCCCGCGAGTCCCTTCGTCATCGAAGTCTCCGAGTGCACCGATCCAGTGGCCTGTATGACTTTGAGAGGACCCGACAATCTGCGCTCGTTTCTCTCCCGATAACTACTTGTTTTCAGTTTCGACAACATGTTGTCGGAGAGCAGCTGATTTTTAATGAGATTCCTTTCCCTCTTTAGGAGTGTTTTGCGTTTGGCGGAGGCTTCCTTTTGCATTTGTTTCAGTCTGAAATAGAACAGTTGTTATATAAGAATCAAAGATGGAAAAATAGGTAGCTATATTTAAAATGAATATATTTCAAAATGGAAATTTTCTAATTTATGGGAGAGTACTGTAATAGCATAAGATGAAAGTTTACTACATAATTTTTTTATATGTCCTTTCAAATTCAGTTTTTAATATCGATATAAATTCCTAAAAATTAAGTACATGAAGAGGATTTTATAATTTCATTATTTAAAAACATGTTATTGAGTACACATTTAAATGTTAATATATGATTTTTAGTTATATTAAAAAAAAAGCAAGTTAGAGTTACACCAACACCATATACATCATATAAAGAATTTGTAATTTTGTTATCTCATAAAATAGTTGTATCCTCCTCAAACATTGTAAATTTTCCTTTTATATTAAAAAGCTTAAAGATCTTCTTTTTTACAGGGTGTCCCTTAATGTCGTCCTCCGGGAATCTCGAGAACCTTCACGATAGCTTTGAAAGAAATATTTATGGTAAAACCAGCCTCGAAAAAATGTGGAAATTATTTTCGTTTCAATTCCACCGCTAGAGGGCGTAAAACTAAGAAAAAATTGAAAACACGGATAATTTAAAACTATGCCAAGCGAATTTACATTTGAAAAAAATTAAATAACTTTTTTTCGGCTTAATCGATTTTGATAAACTAGGTCTCGTTTGAAAATGCTTTTACCAGGGCTTAAGATGAAATATGGGTTTAATTAATTAATTTTTATTAATTTTTTTTTGCCTCTAGAGACTGATTTGTGTCAAAGTTATAAATTTTGTCAATTTTTCCGAAAAATTTAAATACGATGGTATTATTATTATTATTATAAACCCATTAAAAAGATTATAAAGAAATAAAGATACTGGTGAAAACTGAATTTTGATATCTTAATCAATTCTTTAGATATTGCCAAAAAACTGCATTACCTATTTTAAGCTGTCAGATAAACATCGCCGCGTTTTTATTGGGAATGTCATGACAACAAAAACCATTTGTTTTTCTACGAATATTAAATAATATTTATAATATCCTTATTATTTGGATATCATCAATTTAATAATGGATAATAATAGCTGATTTATTATTATCTACGGGCTCTGGCTAATTGTATCTTTATTGCGGTGAAATACAATAAACATTTCCAGTTTCTCTTAAACAAGTTGTGAAACGTCTAAACACTTTTTTATTAAAATGCCGTTTTTTAAATATCTTATGGCATATTGTCTCGCAGCAATAGAGGCATTTTAAAAATTTGCGAAATAAACGGCGAGCATAGCTTCTTATTCTACTACCGAGCCTCGGTAGAATAAGATATAATCTAAAATTACTAAATAATGATTAACAATACTACTACTAATAATAACGATGAACTGCGATAAACAAGAACTAAATTTAAAATTATCAAGACTGTCAAACAATGCACTTGTCATTTTTGACGTTCCTGTTTTTTGTGATTTTTGACGTCCGGCACTCTTGATAAAAACGCCGCGTTGTTTATCTGACAGCTTAAAATAGGAAAGAATACGAGAAATGCAGTTTTTTGGCAATAATTTGAGAATTAATTAAGATATCGAAATGCAGTTTTCACCAGTAGCTTGCCTTTTTTATGCTCTTATAATAATAATAATACCGTCGTATTAAAATTTTCTGAAAAAAATTACAAAATTTATAACTTTGACACAAATCAGTCTCGACGGATAACACAAAAAAATTAATTAATTTAACCAATATTTTATCTTAAGCCCTAGTAAAAGCTCTTTTCAACGAGACCTAGTTTATCAAAATCGGTTAAGCCGAAAACAATTTTTAATTTTTTTTTTCAAATGTACATTCGTCCCTTCTAGGGTTTATTCCCGGGAATTCTCGGCTCGAGAATTCCCGGGAAATCGTTGGGCTTTGTTCGGGAAATCAAGCTCGAGAAAACTCGAGAACTCGAGAAATCATATTTGAGTCTATGAAACAAAAATAAAACTAGTTGCGTTTGCCGTTTGTTTTAAACGCGCGGCGGCGGGGCGCACCGGCCCAAAAGCGCCGTGGTACCCTTTGACTGCCGACGCGCGCGGCAAGGTTGGGGGCGTCGTTTTAACATAATATAATACAGTAGGTAATACACCAGTAATGCCAACCTAGGAAATTATTCCCTAGTTCTAGGGATTTTTTCCTACAATAGGGAAAAGGGAATTTTATCTAATATCTAGGGAATTTTCAACTTTAAATTGTTTTCAGTTCAATTTATAGAATTTGAGTCAATTTATCAATTTTAATATTAAAGGACTACTAATGACAAGTATCTAAAATTTATACCCTGGGTTATGGTTTGACCATTGTATCTTTTCAAAAATTGCTTCTTGTTGCGCTGATTAATCTGAAACGGGTTAATTCGTGGTATCGGGTTTGGGGGAATTACAGATCAACTGCTACTTAGATTTTTGCATGTTGTTGCCTTTTCGTAGTTTGTGGTTGTTGCCCACAAAATACAAAGGGGAAAAAAAAAATGTCAAGTTCGTGTATTTGTTGCCCCACAGTAATGCCGAGACTGAGCGAGTATTTTCAGTCGTTACCGACGTAAAAAATAAAAAGCAATTAATTATCCAGTGAGGCATTAAATGCAGTGTGTTTAATTCGTCTTTCTAGTGAAAACTGCTGCCAAAATTATTCATTAAATGAAAAGCATTTAAGTCTATGAAAAAGGAAAACCTTTATAAAAAAAAATTGATTTTAAGAATTTTTAGAATTGTTTTTTTTTTTGTTTAGAAAATTTTATTTTTGTTAATTTATTTTGCTATTCTGTCCATTGTTACCATGAGATTTTTTTTTATGTATTTTTTGAACTTTTCTGAGAATAAAGTCATTTCGTAAATTATTTTTCTATTTAATTTTGATCTAGGAAATTTTAGGGATTTTTTCACGAAAAATTGGGGAATTTTCAGCGAGCTTGGTTGCAACACTGTAATACACACCTTTCATTAGTGTTTCGACTCTAGCTGAGTTCAGACGGTTTACAAAGTGTAGTACACGCAATTTGTAAATTTCTCGACAACCCGAGAAGACCCGAGAAATTAGCCTCGAGAATTCTCGAGAAATTGATAAGCTCGAGAAATCATGAACCCTAGTCCCTTCCTATATTTGACAGGTTAGGCAAAAACGCTTAAAAGAAAAGTTTCCTTATTTTACATACTTTGTGAGAAAACTATCAACGAGATAATTTAATAGGACATATTTTTAAATAATCCGTGTTTTTAATTTAGTTCTTAGTTTTACGCCCTCTAGCGGTGGAATTAGAAACTTAAAAATAATTTCCAGCATTTTCTTGAAGCTGGTTTTACAATAAATATTTTTTTTCCGAAAATTATGCGATGAAGGGTTCTCGAGATATCGCCGGAAGACGACCTTATCAGGACACCCTGTAAAATAAAAATAATAAAGGTCCAAGAACAGAATACTAAGGAACACCACAATTTACATTTCTACTTTCATAAAATAACATTATTTTAACGTATAATTTCTGATCTTTCTGAAAGATAGGACCTAAAACAATTTAAAGTGATACCACGAAATCCATAAATCGAAAGACTTTTTACAGAACAGAATGATTCAAACAGTCAAAAGCTTTAGCTAAGTCACAAAAAACAGCAGCTGCTAAATTACCATCATTTAACGTCGTGTAAAGATGTTGAAAAAAGAAAATATTCCATCATTTGTGTTTTTATTTTTTAGAATTCAAATTGAAATCGTTCTACTTTTTACAATTTTCTCAGTTATTTTAGAAATAGTTGGTTATAAACTAATTGGTCTAAAATAAGAGGGTGTATCACAATCTCCTTCTTCGCCATTCAAAAGAGATAAACTTATAGTCAAAATTTTTGACAAATAGTATTTTAACAGGTTATTTTTTACAGTTAATTTTTTCACTTGATATGTTTAACCAGTGTTTCCCAAAGTGTGGGTTGCGACCCCCTGAGGGGTCGCAATGAGGTACTAGGGGGTCCCGGGAAAATTTCCCAAAAAAAGACAAAAACACTACTTTGTTAAATCATGTATTTTTATTTTAATAAAGCCGTAAATAAAAATTAACAATTAATTATCAAACGAAACATAAAAAACTAAATATTAAAAGTTCTTAAAAGGTCCTTAAAAATAAAAAAAAAAATAAAGTCAAATATTACAATGTTAATGAGACCCATGCGCCTGTTTTTTGAAACTAGTCTTTCAAATCTAGGCTGTGTATTTGAGACACACACAATTATATCGTTTTCAAGTACGAGACGATTTCTCACTTTTTGTTTTAATGGCAGTCATAGACGAGAACTTAACTCACATAAATATGATGTTACAAATGGAACCAAACATTTTACAGCTTCATTCGCCAACTGAGGGTATTCCTGCATCTTTTTGGTCCAAAATTCGTCCGGGTTCTGGGAAAAAATTGCAGCTTGAACATTCCATCACTTGATATTTCAATAAGTTGTTCTTTCATGTTTATTGGTATTTCAGCATGTTGAAAGAATCGACTAAAACGATTCAGTATCCATCTGCAACTGTCGTAACTGTTTTGAATTTCTTCGGGAAATAATCACAGAGCTTTTGTTTTAAATTAAGCAAAGTAACTTGCATGCCTGCAAAAACTTGTTCAAAATTTGTAGCATTGTAACATACATTTTCTATAATTTCCTGAATGCACTGGAATGAATCGAGCTGCTTTTTGCCAAGTGAAGTTGACCATAAATCGATTTTTCTTATAAACCCCTTAATTTTATCTGTGGCTGTAATTATATTAATGTCGCGACCTTGCAAATTACTGTTCAAAATATTTAATTGTTCGAAAATATCAGCAAGGAAACCTAGTTTCAAAAGCCAAAAGGATCGGAAAATTGATTTTCATATGGGACTTCTCATCTTTCAAATACATTAAAAATCTGCTCTTAAGT